>JAOTOM010003351.1:107500-150662 GCA_034440615.1 Ashinkailepas kermadecensis | reverse complement strand
AAAGCAACGCAGGCTCGGCAACTCTCGTCGCGAACGTTGCCGGTTCATGAGATACACAAAGACACACACACACATGGCGATCGGAACACTACCGTACCTACGTAGTCGGCCAGATATGGCCGACTACGTTCCAGGGCGTGCCAGGAACGGCGCGGCCCTGGGTGAGAAGGGGGATCCCAGGGGCTGCGGGAGGACTGGGCGGAAAGGCCTCCGGGTTGGCAGGCCGGTCAGGGGTAGGGATTTACCGGTGGCACCTGTGCGGACTGAGGGCCGGCATTACGAGCCTCCTCCGGTCGTCCCTCACTGCGTGAGGGAGGGGCTGAGCACAAGTAACCTGCTCCTGGGTTGGTGAGGGGTCATTTGTTGCAATCAGTTGGCGACGGTTCCCGCGATGCGTTACGCCTTGTACACATACCCAATAGGGCGCCCCCTTTTTGTATTTTTGTGTCCGATCTTCGATTTCCGGGCATTATTCGAGGTGGTTTTTTTCCATGCTGAGTTTAAATATTTATTTATCGTCCCAAAAGTTGAAATTTCTCTTCCCGTCCATCCGACTTAGTTAGTTGTTGGCGATGTTCACGATTTTTCCCCAATTTTCGCACTCTCACTTCCATCGAGTGCGGCGTATCTGATCTGGAGGGTCTTCCTATCTGGAGGGTCTTCCTAAGCACGTATCTGATGTGTTGGCACACTAGTGTTGCAGATATGTACCGCTTTCTGTGTTCCTACCAAATCATAAACATCATACTGAAGGTATTACAAACAACATGTTCAGTTGGCATGCTTCAAGAACGAATAGATAAAATGAAAAATAGCGTTTTGGGATTTAAAATATGAAGAAAGAGGACATAATCGAAGCATTTCCGGAAAGAAGACTGAGAGAACAAGTTCTATAACTGGAGGGGACAAATTAGGATTTTTGCCAAATAGTGTTCAATAAAATTAGAATTTTGCCAAATAATAGTCATGTCCCCCAGTAGGGGTTGTCATCACCGCCGGTAAAGTCGTTGCTGAGACGCACACTTTGCTGCCTTTAGTCAAGTTGCCTGCAAGTTCCGTATGCATGCGCATCAACACAGGATGCGTTAGGCTAAGGGGCATGGCACACAAACATAAATACCAGGACAGTGAGAGGCCAGCAGGAACTTAGGACCACGAGCCAGAGCTAAGCATGCGTTGACGTGCAGTGTGTGGGTGTGGTTTCTGCAACAAACCCAATCCAATAACAGGTTGCACAGATAGCATCCAAAGCCATGCGCGAAACAAATCGTGTTCGTTTACGTGGTGGACGTTGCACAGGTACATTCACGGTAGGCACTTCGATAGGCCATTACTTTATACAAACTCAGCAATGAAGTCAAGGTGAGCAAGCCAGCAATGAATAGCCTATAATCGGCATCCAGCGAACAAGATTCCATCTGTCTGCCAAGCCAATCACATGTGTAGACATAAACGTACCAAAAGTGTTCCAACTCCGCCGGTGATGAATGTTAAGAGGCGATGTGCAGCACACTTTACACGCCACCGAATTACTGACTCTCATGCACCTTTAAATCATGCATTGTTCTTTAACTTAAACAGAGAATCACATATAGGACTTGCAACAGGGGTGTCATTTTCCATGCGATAGGAGGGGAAACTGCCCCCAGTCATTAATTTGGCTCCGCAATCATTGATCTGGCCCCCCAATCAGACCGAAGCTTAACCAGTGAACCTATGAAAGCGCCCTTCCAGAACGCTTGAGTGCAGCCTCCCTTCACACAACGAGTTTTCTTTCAGCCGATGGCGCCCCTCTCCGGATACAAATGCCATCAAAAACATCAATTGGATCCCCCCATCAATTTTACAAAGTGACACCGATTCCCCAGAACCGACCAACGTAGCACGCTTGCATGATACACATGTGTGTCGGAGTACATGTGAAGCCGATCCAATCCAGTTCGAATCGAACCTGGAGCGCAAAATGCTTTCAGTAATAACATCTCTAAAAAAAAGTTCTTCAATAACCTGTGCTAATTACTGTGGATCCGCCGTTTGTTGAGAAAATCTAGCACACAGCTCTGCGCTCATGGAGGCCATACGACTTGGCACGCTTCAGGTTGCCATGTCATATGGCATATGACTTTCCACACGATATGTCCATATGCCATATGGCCATATGCCATATGGCCATATGACTTGACATGCCCTACAATGGGTGACTTCACGCCTTTCCTGAGCTATAACAACGGTCTGGTTTTCTCCGAGGCCCATCTGGTAGTCCTGTATGCCTGTCTGAAAATCCTACAGGCCAGATCGTGTGAGACATATCCGCGATAAACAGAGATCCCACCGAGAAGTTCATGAATCATTAATGCATGATAGCCGAATCCAGGGGAAATGCCTGAATTCGGGGGAAATACCAGCAATAGCTAGCGGAAATACCAGCAACGAGATCAATATTTGCGTTAAAGAAACTTGCACAAGTTAGCATGCTGATCAAAACCTGGACACAATTTATTGTCTTTAAGCTTCCACTTACAATAAAAGCTATCGGAATCCGAGCAGCTAAAATTGACTTTCTAACTCTTCTCCCAAATGGGAAGGAACCAGCTTCTGAAACTGCCGAGCCGTCTAAGATGGTGTCTTCGAGTCCGTCGTAAGCTTAGGTAAGGCGCCATTGTTCCGACCAAGTGGACGACATATTTGTAAAACTGAAAGCTGGCTCATATGCGCCCCAGCCGCCGACCACACCCCAGGTGCCAAACTGACGGCACTCGGCAGGTCGAACGCACATCACACCAGTTCACTGCTATCACAGCGGAAGCATTCCGCGGGTAACCTGAAAAGCACACGGAAGACAAGGATATGCACTGTAAACTGAGATCAAAAGCGGTACGTCACCGGTGAAGATCTTGGAGCTCGGACGAGACCGTCGCACATCCCGACGGTGGCTGCGGAGCAGCACCGGGCACACGGAGACCAACAGCTCTTCCCACACTTCCTGTGTCACACATCTCAACCACAAGCACGTCTCACTGATCACCCCCTTCACTCCTTGCACTCGTTGCACTTTCACTGATTGCGCTTCTTTCACTCCTTGCACTCCATAATCGGTTATAACCCAGGCGCAGACGCACGACCCAGATATATCACGATATACCCAGATATACCCGGATATACCCAGATATACCCAGATATACCCAGATATACCCAGATATACCCAGATATATCCAACTTCAAGCCGCAGCAGTCACCAACCGTCCCGCATTGAATCAGCTGGCTGTCGAATCGTTAACCGCCTCTCCGACTGCCAGCTGCCGACGGCGACCGGCCATGTTTGCTCGCGGAAACGCCTGGGGGCCCGGCGAGATCACTCGCCGCGGTTCACCTTTAACCCCTTCGGAGGGCATTGTCAACTGGGGTCTTTCATTTCCGGAGAGACGTCCGAAAGCGCTACGCTGCGATATTTGGAGTAGTTTGAAACCGAAGGTTCGTGAGCGGGTGTTCGTATTGCATCCCTTTGCATCGAAGGGTTTGTGTCGCACAGTGGCCGTGACGCCCGCAATGTTGAAGGCTTGTAAGCAGAAAGCTCTTGCTGTTAAAGGTTCATGAAGACAAAGGCTGGCAGGCACAAGGCTCTGTGGCACGGACATATGCGGGTTGACGTGTTTCACAAGGGGCTGCATCGAGGGAGAACTGGAGCTGCTAAAATATATACAGGAATTAGAGTCAGCGGAATGTCGGCACGCAAGGGGGCCAAGCTGTGGGGCCTCCTTCCCTGGGGGACCTCTCGAGGGTCATCCCAATTGGATAGGGGGGGGTGCTCCTAGCAGTGACACTAGCCTGCCGGACCTAAAGACGTGCCAAAGTACCGGTACATTATATTTTGCAAATTGTAGGCAAGAATGTTCCCCGTAAAAAATATACCAATTGTGTGGAAAGGCGTCGGCAGGAACTACATAGGCCCCTATGTAGTTTCAGATTGGGAGGAAAAGTGGCCTCCTGTAATCCCAGTGGGGTCTCGTGTAGGTCTCGATAGATAGGGCAGTGGCCCTCCTGTAACCCCAGTTGGGCCTTCCATGATCCAAGGGGGTCACCTATGACCCCGGGGGTCATCTGTGACCCTGGAGGGCCGACCTTGCAGTCCCAGTGAGGTTTCTTGTAATTCCAAAGGCCTCCTGCAATCCAAGGGTAGCCACCAGTATTCTCGTGGGCCCTGGTAATTTCATGAAGGCCCCCTGTAACCTCATGGGGCCTCCTGTAGTCCCAGGACGGTCTTCAGGGGCCTGAAGGGCCCATGGGCCTCCTGCAATCCAAGGGGCTCCCGTTGGCTTCCTTCCAAGGGGCCCTTCCAACGTGGGCTCCTCAGCAACGTGGTGCCAGGCCGCCATGCCGTCATAACGGCGTTGGGTCACTGGCCTCCTGCCCCCCCCCCCCTCCGTTTCGCCACCCCTGAGTGTACATTTTGCGAGCACAACAAATGCACGTATAAAGTTGAAGATTCACAATGCACCTGTAGAACGACGGGCCATGCTCTCGTTCACATAAGCACTACAACACATCATTAGCAAGACAGCTACTAGTCCATGGTACTAAAATACTCGCAGCCATCCCAACAAACGACACTGTGTTTCCCCAGAGGAAATATTCATCAGATGCATCGATGCATGCATCAATGACCAGGCCAACGCGCCTGGAACCCTCCGACTCTGCGTAGAAGCACTCCCTTCCCCTCTCATTGACCAAGTGTATTAAAGTGGTGGCACGCCGGAAATCAACATTTGTGGTACTTCCGGCAACTGTGCGTACAATGTACACAATTTCTTACTGTAAGCTTTAATATCAAGTTTGTATATTTCACAAAAGCATCTTTCCGCCACGTATTGTCTTGAAAACTCATGACGCTAAGACGAAACGTCGCCTCAATACAAACATGCACTATGTGAATGACTGGATGTCCCAGATGGGACGCGGTGTCTGGATTCTTGACCCTCTGGTTTGGTACCATACTAATATTAAGCTGTCATTCTTCCTCTTGATTTGAAAATACGGCTGGAAAACAAGGACTTGTACCCTGTTTGTGAGAGATCTCCAGCTCTGACTATGTGCTACTGTACCATGACCATTTTGAATTATGGATATGGATATGGTTACAATGATCAATCGAAAGAACAAACATAAAAATTATCGCTGAGCTCACAATCATTTTAAATCAAGCATGCATGTTAATTTGCCTGCGAGACGAAATACATGTATGTATGTATATGTATATAAATATATATATATATATATATATATATATATATATATATATATATATACATATATATATGAGATAGAGATAGAGGCAGAGACAGGAACGTAATCCAGAAGAACCTAATTCATGCTCTGTTGTATGCTGAACGTTGTAGCCAGTGATGAAATTCGTACGGCGTTTGATGTAGGTAGTGAACAATGCGTTATTGCTTAATTGTGTTGCATAAGAGTGCTGTGAAAATAATTCCCCATTGTTTCCGTAATAGCAGTGTACGACGTTAACCGAACACCAAGTTTGCGGGAGGCTATATATTCATCGTCGCGGCAGAAGTCTCGGGATGCATGCAGACCAGACGGAGGTCAATAGGTCATCGCCTGAGGCACGTGACGTAAGTCGCCCGCGGCCGACCAGTGGCCAGTCGGCTGGAATGGGCCGAACTGCAGATAAAACACCCGGCATCTGAAGATTACTGAGCCGACGAGCATAACTATTTCCAATTATCCACTGAGAGCATGGGTGTCGGTTTTTACCCTTTTGAGGGGCCTTTCCCCACCATGTTGGCTTACCCCCTAGTAATTCCAACTTTTAACATGGGACCCTATGCGGTGCGCTACACCCACTTCGACCAACCCATTTCCTCCATACATTTGTCTCCTTTCCCCAAATAATTTTCAGGAATCAATTCCCCTGATAGGGAGCCTCACTCCCGGTGCGTAGCGGCGTGCGGTGTCGAACAAATGTCCAGAACCAGGCCGATGCTCACACCGAAACCCATCGCGTTTTCTTCAATATCTGGATTAGAAACCGGTCGCGTGCATCTAAGACCATGGGGATGCTGTTCTGCACATCTGCCGAGCTTCGCGCTTCGCAGGCGTCCGATCCGCATCATATGAAGCTGACCTCACAGATAAATCCAACCCTAAATGGTCATCGTACGGCTTCTGTGCTGCATAACTTGTACGACTCCGATCATTGTCATTACCATCACCAACTCTAGTCCCCTGTGCAGGCGGCCGGGCTGGGCGGAGGGAGGGTCCCTGGACAGGAACGACACCAGTGTCCGTTAGGACAGCTCCACACCGGTACTCAGTGAGGGCGCTCAGTTAAATGTAATCTACAACAACTCTAAGTTTTCATTTTTACCTTAGAGTTTCCAAAACTGATATCAGTTCAGTAAACAGAACTAGAATTCATGCAGTGCGTCATTCCTGGCATCGATAGACTGGCAACAACCCACGTAACACGTCTGTGTGCGTTTTGGACATACCCGGAAAAAAATTGTGACCGGAGCATCACTGAGAGCGTGACAATGCTCCATCCCCCCCCCCCTCCTCCAGCAAGCTAAATTTTGACCAAACCTGGAAGGCACCCTGTGACCCAATAAACATGTACCGTCAAATACTTCACGGTTGACAAAATGCTTCGTAGTTTAACTTTGGTTTAATTAGGGGCCAATTGGCGAGTCGGTTCCACTAATCTACCACCCTATGCCAAAGACGTGGCATATTCTGAAAAGTTCATCACGGGTTAAATCATTATCAATCATGCTGTTTTATTGGCAAATAGTAATTGTTCACAAATATCTCCTTCCTTCGGATGAGCGATTTTACGTTCCTGTTCTGCTTTTTTCCACTGATATCCTTTCTGTCTCATGGAACAGAGTGTTAAAGCTTGCGAGAGAGAGAGAGAGAGAGAGAGAGAGAGAGAGAGAGAGAGAGAGAGAGAGAGGCGAAAGAGATTGAGATGGATATAGTGGCAGAGACGGAGACGGAGAGGAAGACAGAGATAGAGACAGAGACGGAGACGGAGACGGAGGAGAAGGAGAAGGAGACGGAGACGGAGGAGAAGGAGAAGGATACGGCTATATATACAATAATATATATATATATATATATATATATATATATATATATATATATATATATATATATATATATATATATATATATATACATATATGTATATATATATATATATATATATATATATATATATATACATATATATATATATATATATATATATATATATATATATATATATATATATATATATATATATATATATATATATATATATATATATATATATATATATATATATATATATATATATATATATTATTATATATATATATTATTATATATATAGCCGTATCCTTCTCCTTCTCCTCCGTCTCCGTCTCCGTCTCTGTCTCTATCTCTGTCTTCCTCTCCGTCTCCGTCTCTGCCACTATATCCATGTCAATCTCCTCTTTCGCTCTCTCTCTCTCTCTCTCTATATGTATATATATATATTATTATGTATGTATATATATATATATATATATATATATATATATATATATATATATATATATATATATATATATATATATATATATATATATATATATATATATATATATATATATATATATATATATATATATATATATATATATATATATATATATATATATATATATATATATATATATATATATATATATATATATATATATATATATATATATATATATATATATATATATATATATATATATATATATATATATATATATATATATATATATATATCTATCTCTCTCTCTCTCTCTCTCTCTCTCTCTCTCTCTCTCTCTCTCTCTCTCTCTCTCTCTCTCTCTCTCTCTCTCTCTCTCGCAAGCGAGGGACAAGCTTCTAACACTATGTTCCATGAGACAGAAGGGTTATCAGTGGAAAAAACAGAACAGGAACGTAAAATCGCTCATCCGAAGTAAGGAGATATTTGTGAACAATTACTATTTGCCAGTAAATGAACATGGTCGATAATGATTTAACCCGTGATTAACTTTTCCGAACATGTCACGCCTTTGGCATAGAGTGGTGAATTAGTGGAACCGACTCGCCAATTGGTCCCTCATTAAACCAAAGTTAAACTACCAAACATTTTGTCAACCGTCAAGTATTTGACAGTACATGTTTGTTGGGTCACAGGGGACCTTCCAGGTGTGGTCAAAGTATATATATATATATATATATATATATATATATATATATATATATATATATATATATATATATATGTATATATATATATATATATATATATATATATATATATTGTGAAAACACCGAGCAATGGGAGCATAATTTTATTAGCAACGTTTCGGCTCACGCCGTTCTCAAGCTTCCGACGATTTACAGGGAGGGCCTAAATGCCCACTTCTTTGCCCGATGGACGATCCAGGCAATTACGAATTGAATGGGGATGAAAGGTGCAGTAATCGATGTCCTTGAATTAATGTAGTGGTTTTGATCCACAACGGTAATGAATATTTTTCTTCAAATGTCTTTAAATTGCCCCTAAATGGCGTTGAAACGCAGTAATCACAACAATAGAAAATGCCCGATGGACGATCTCAGTAGCTACTACACCGATTTTCCTGAAAATGGCTCTAAAATAAACTTCGACATCGATTTGGGGCCAGTTGAGTCATGGCCAACCGATATAAATAGGTAGAAAGCCATGAAATGAGGATTGAAATTCGAGATTTGCCCGATGGACGATCTACGAAAGTAATTTACAGAATTACGCCAAACACACTCTGATCAATGTCTTTTCACCGTATTAGATCAGTTGAGGCAGTTAAGAGAAAATTAACATATGAAATGTAGAAATTCATCATATCACAATTCAATTAGAGATGGGTTCAAGGTAGAGATGGGTCAACACAACAAATCCATCACCCACCTCGAATGGAATTGCGATGTAGCCCATCTCTAGTTGAATTGTGATATGATGATTTTCTACATTTCATGTTAATTTTTATCTGAACTGCTTCAACTGATCTAATACGGTGAAAAGACATTGATCAGTGTGTGTTTGGGGCAATTCTGTAAATTACTTTCGTAGATCGTCCATCGGGCAAATCTCGAATTTCAATCCCTCATTTCATGGCTTTCTACCTATTTATATCGGTTGGCCATGACTCAACCGGCCCCAAATCGATGTCGAAGTTTATTTTAGAGCCATTTTCAGGAAAATCGATGTAGTAGCTACTGAGATCGTCCATCGGGCATTTTCTATTGTTGTGATTACTGCGTTTCAACGCCATTTAGGGCAATTTAAGGACATTTGAAAGAACATATTCCTTACGGTTGTAGGTTAAAACCACTACATTAATTAAAAAGACATCGATTGCTGTACCTGTCATCCCCATTCGCTTCGTAATTGCTGAGATCGTCCATCGGCAAAAAATGTGGGCATTATAGACCCTCCCCGATTTACAGGCATGCGAATATTTAACACTTGTCTTTTTTTAGCACAGGTCACGAGCCATAAATCATACAGTACTTCGCATGCGCTGACACCGAATAAACCAAATAGTGAAAAACAGTAAATTGGAAACAAACCAAATAAGTACGACAGTGATGTTTAACCTACCCTTTTTCAACATGTTCCACAATCAGTTCCGCTACAACACTTGCAATTGTGAAACTACCAGAAACACCAGAATTGCAAGTGCTTGTCGAGTCTCCCGAAGCTCCTGCTGGTCTCCCGCGCCTTGCCGAAGTACTCAACGCGGCCGCAGGAACAATGTTGCGTCAACGGCACTGTTCCTACAATGCTGAGTCCCGGCACCCTGTGTCAGAGGGATGTCGCGACTGAAGAAGCGCTGAGTCTCGGTGGGTGACTTGTGCTCTCCGTTGTGCTCTCTTGCGTGGTCTAACACTCCTCGGCCCGTCCGCACATCTTGACACGACCTATGGTTCGTGCGGCTTGTGATCCGCGGTCCGCGGCGCCCTGCATCATGTCGCCCGGGGGTAGGCGGGAGAGACGTCCTCTTCTCCGATGAAGAACAAGGGGGCGAACAACGATCCCTGAGGAACCCCATGTTGGACGCCGAGAAGTGTGCTAACGCCTCTGATAGTATGTCCTGTCATCCTGTCATCCAGATGCGAAACCGGTGTGAGGGGACGCCGCGCCATCTTAACTTTTGAACTAAGACTTCATGAGGCACATTATCGAAGGCCTTGTTCAGGTCGATCGTCGTGGTCGACAACACGTTCCCTGTGTCGATACCCGAGGAAGTCCCCACACGATATCCAACAATCATCCTCACTCGTGTGGACTGGTTGATATGCGTACGATGATGATGTGATTTTTGATATAATGTGATTAGCTATAATGTGATCAGATATAATGTGATTTTTGGCTTAAATGGGGGATGAGCTGAGCGCGCACAGTTTTTCGGCAAGTCTTCCTGGAATCGCCGACAGCAGACAAATTGGCTGAAAACTTGTTGACATCGTTGCGTGACCCGGCTTCAACATGGGGAGAACACAAACAGGGGCGGATACAAGAGGGCACTTAGACATGTAACCCCGCCCCTCTCCCCATAGAAGGGTGGCGCCCCTCCGTCCCTCAGGATGGCTCAAGTGCACGCCCTCACCCGCTAAATTTGTCATTCAAAAACACCATTTTCAGAGCGAAACGCTCCCTTTGGACACGAATGGGCCCCATTCATATGCTCGAGTGCACCCCTCCCCACCGCTCAGCGATTTTTTTCCTGCTGAAGTCGCCTCTCCGAGGAAATGTTCCGCCCCCTCATGATAATTCCTGGATCCACCCCTGATCAAGCAGTATTCTATGTCACAGGAAAAACAGTGGTGGCGAGCGTCGCGTTTCAAATAGGTAACAGCACGAGCCCGATCACAGGAAGCCACTCCGGCTCGGCTGTTGGTGGCGTGCGAGTCGTCTATTCCCGCCGCATGTGCGCTGCTCATTTCATACGCCGCAATTGAGAGTTCTGAAGCGTGGCGGTTGTCAGGCTAACGCTGTATGCACACACGCGCGGCGGTCGTGAAGGAGGCCTTTTCCTGCGAGCGGTAGACCTTCGCAACCGCAACGAGATATTTAGCGTTTGCGAGATGCGTGTGTGGGGTGTTTGGGCCGGTCGAGACGGCACTGTTGTGTTGTCATTATTAACATTGGATGCTTTGTGTTACCGTACTGCGCGCCAGACGCCGCGGTTATCCCCGAACAGAAGCTGTTGACGGTTGAAACTTGCGTGCGGTGTGACGAGACGGGCTTGTAGCGCGGTTTCAAAGGTCGTCAGTGTTATGAGACGGGCTTGTGGCACCGTTTCAAGGTCGTCGGCGTGATGAGACGGGCTTGTGGTGCGGTTTCAAGGTCGTCGGTGTTATGAGACGGGCTTGTGACGCGGTTTCAAGGTCGTCGGCGTGATGAGACGGGCTTGTGGCGCGGTTTCAAGGTCGTCGGTGTGATGAGACGGACTTGTGACGCGGTTTCAAGGTCGTCGGCGGGTGTGGCGGTTGTCAGCTGTGTCGAGCGCCAGCTGTCAGCTGTCGAGCGCCAGCTGTCGATGTGAGCCGCGTCCCCAGCCATCGCCAGCTCCCGCAGCTCTGGGCCGTCATGTATCTGCGGGCAAGGCGGCAGGGCAGCAGGGCGGCAAGGGCGTGTCCAGGTGGCAACGGATTTGGACTAAAATGGCATTTCCACGAAATCGACGAACATTTGATGAGATAAATACCGCCTTAAACAGACTCGATGAATGGTAGCTGTTCAAATCTCATCATGTTTTCGAAATGGGAGACAAGTTTTTTACGTCTCCCATGTCAGGCTTCTGGATCTGCCCCTGCAGTACGAGTGGAGGCAACCAACTCTCCGCTGAAGGGAGAGTTGGTGGGGCGTAACTGTAGTCGGGGCGCTCCATGCGAACATGAACACTCTCAGCATGGCGCAGTAGTGGATGCCGAGGGGGAGGTAATTGGGGCAAGCCTCCCACCCCCGAGAGTCATGTGGCACCCCACCGACTGGGAAAGGCGCCCTTCCAGGACACTCAGGTGCACCACCATCCCGCTCGACGAGTTTGTCACAAAGTCCACTGACAATAAATAAGTGGAATCAAAACGTATCCCGGTCCACGGTTAATAATATTCCACGGCCTATGTGCCGTAACATAACCATGCGACATGCTTAAGAACTAAAAATACTCTGGTAACAATACTGGGCTGATTTTCACGGACGTCGTCGTATGGGACTTTGCAGAAAAGTTGGTCTCTGGGGATTCGCAAAATGTTTTCTCATGCCGTCGGCACCCAACGTGTGGCTTTATCGATGATTTGGCGAAGATGAATTTCATGCAGCAGTCTCTCGCATGCCCTGACGCCATCAGCGTTGGCTCTCCCAACATTGATAGCATATCCCCGAGGAGCAGCCACGGTATCTACCAATGCTGCCGAAGCACACTTTGAGTGCCAATCAGCTGCAATTATATTCCACGCCGGAATACACGAAGGAAATTTAGCTGTATGTACATAAAATGCAACAGCCTTTAATCGTGTGTACAGTAAATTGTGAAACATGAAGGCCAATGCTTGGATGCAGTGTGGAAAGATTTAAGAGAGCGTTATGCTGGCAGAACGAAATGCCGATGTGGCATCCTGAAAATTACGTGAAAATACATCGGTACATGATCTGGGCAAGAGGTTACAATTTGAGCATCACAAGCAATGTTGTACACCAAAAGATAAGCATCATTCTTATGCATAGATTAAAAGAGGAAATTTACACACACCGTCTCTCTCTCTCTCTCTCTCTCTCTCTCTCATATATATATATATATATATATATATATATATATATATATATATATATATATGTATATATATATATATAATATAGATATATATATATATATATATATATATAAATCTTTGCCGCTGTCTGTCATCTGTCTCTGTCTCTGTCTCTGTCTCTCTCTCTCGGCCACAATGTCAATCTCATTCATCTCTCTCCCCCGTGTTTTATATATATATATATATATATATATATATATATATCTCTCTCTCTCTCTCTCTCTCTCTCTCTCTCTCTCTCTCTCTCTCTCTCTCTCTCTCTCTCTCTCTCTCTCTCTCTCTCTCTCTCTCTCTCTCTCTCTCTCTCTCTCTCTCTCTCTCTCTCTCTCTCTCTATCTCTCTCTCTCCCATCCCCCCCTCTCTTTCTCTCTTTCTCTATCTCTCTCTCTCTCTCTCTCTCTCTCTCCCTCTCCATACCAAGCCAGATACAGAAATGTAATTTCCCAGGCTGGAGTTGCTCTGTCAATACACCAGTGTATTTATTTTCTTTTGGACCTGTTTAAAACATCAAGCAGAGTATCTAGATGTACGCTGATTACAATGGAAATGCATGCAAATGTTCAGAATGTTCGCTCTAAAATATTTTGATCGTGTTGGATCAGCTGTCTGTTTGGCACATTTCCGGGTTCCTCCGCTGAATCTCAATGGCCGCTATATGCCTGTGCAGTGTCGTTACTGGAACAAAATGGCAAGAAATGAACGGATTCAGACATTGTTGGTTCCTAGAATGCGTGCAGGCCTGTTATAGCTATTCACTTTTCATCATGTTTTAGTGGCATTAGCTGTATCCAGGGGTAGGATTAGCAGCAACCGGCTGATATTAATTTCTGCCTGCCGGAGGTTTAAGCCGGTATAAACCGGCAGAGTGAAAATAGGGGAGGCGGAACGTGGCTGTTCGTTAGTCCAAGTTCATCAAGAACGGTCCGCCTACGCGCGTCATGCGCTTAAAAGGACTTAATATCATCGGGAAGTTGTGCAACACGTAGGAATAATTGGTCCAGCTTTGCTTCATGAGTGTGTCAGTTTCGTCGAACTCGCAGAGCGCAGATCGGCTTTCAGTGATTTCCGTAGTGATGATACTGCAAAAATAGCGCATTTCGCCCAAACATTTTAGCGAAATGCACCATAGGCGAACCAAGGGTGATTGACCTATCGTCGTATGGCGGTGGGAGCCAGCAATGTCAATTGGCCATCCAAAATTTTCATTTTTCTGAAGGAAATGATCACAGCAAGCGAAGAACATTCGTGCGAATTGAGATCGACCACAGTGACAGCAAGCACTTAATTCAATGTGAGTAACGTTAGTGCACTGACATACGCAAAACCCAGAATACAGCACTCTAAATCTCGACATGAAAGGTATTTGCGGCCCAGTTAACAGGTACAAGTTCACTTTAGGAGCACTCTTCTCTTCAACAGCTTTATCGACCTGCCCATCCCGGTTGCTCAAACGCTTCTACGCCCGTGACAGGTACACGTAAACGTAACATGTACACGTACAAGCATACGTGCACGTGACAGTGGTACGTGACAGGTACCGCTCTTCGTACCTCAGTGGCTGCGCAAACGCTGGCTCATCAGCCGGAAACAGCTTCCTCCTTCCCTGTTCCCCGATGGACACAGTTCGCTCATTGGGACCACCTATGATAGACACATGGCTAGTTGCTAGAACCGCCTCTGATAATCACGTGTCTATATTTACAAGGACCGCCTTGGATAGACACATGCCCTGTTGCTAGGACCGCCTCTGATAATCACGTGTCTATATTTACAAGGACCGCCTTGGATAGACACACGCCCTGTTGCTAGGACCGCCTCTGATAGTCGCGTGTCTATATTTACAAGGACCGCCTTGGATAGACACATGCCCTGTTGCTAGGACCGCCTCTGATAATCACGTGTCTATATTTACAAGGACCGCCTTGGATAGACACGCGCCCTGTTGCTAGGACCGCCTTTGATAATCACGCGTCTATATTTACAAGGACCGCCTCTGATAGTCGCGTGTCTATATTTACAAGGACCGCCTTGGATAGACACGCGCCCTGTTGCTAGGACCGCCTCTGATAGTCGCGTGTCTATATTTACAAGGACCGCATTTGATAAACACGTGCCTTGTCGCTCGGACCGCCTCTGATGGTGGCGTGCCGAGCTACTAGGACCGCCTCTGACAGCCACGCGACTTGTTGCTGAGACCGCGCCTGTTGAGCGCGAGGCTCGTCGCTGGCGCCGCCCCTGATAGGCGCGGCTGTCTGACGTGCCCGCCCCTGCCGGGCGGCGGCCGGCAGTCTGCGCGGCGTCGCCGTCGTCTCGTCGTGTCGACGCGACCGGGGCAGTGCCGCCGCCGACGCGTCGATCGCCGGGTGCGTGCTGCGGACCTGTGTCGACACCGACACGGGGCGGCCGGGTGGGTGACGTTCAGTCACGTGACCTGCGATGCTGCTCCGTGCTGGGCTGTGATGCGCTGCCACCGACGGTGAGACTTGGTGTACATGCAGGATGTAGGGGTCTTGGTGTACATGAAAGAGGCAGTGGGTTATGTGGGTCAAGGGGATGGTGGGTGATTATTGGTGAGTTTGATGCTGCAGGAGCAGGTTATTGGACACGAGGGGTAACTTATGGTGCCTTAGCCGTGACTATCCTATACCATTACATATTCCTACATCACATCATATATATTAACAAACACTACAGATAAAATAACTTTGTTGTCGGGTTATAAAAAGCACTCTGCACGGGACCGAAGGTCCAGTGTGTTGCATTTTTTGTAGTACGAGACAACAAGATTCCTTGTTCAGCTCAAGCTTAGTAAGGTTTAGTAGGCAGTAATTTCGTCATTGGCTTGACTTCAATGGATGGAATACATCACCGTCCTATCGATGCACTGCTTTAGACTCTTACATAAACAAGTCGTGACATGTACAAATAACATTGAGGAATGAAAAAGATATCGCATAATGAAAATAAATGCATCTTATGATTAAATATAACTGAAACGCCTTACTGGAGGTTGCCGAACGCGAGTGCAGAATAACTTGTTTTCCATTCTCATCATTCTTCACATTCACATTCACATCATCATTCACATTCACATCTTCATTCACATTCTCATCCTACATCCTAGAATATGCCACTGAACACGCAACGCTGCTTTGACGGCATGCCATTTGACGGCATGCCATTGACGGCATGCCATTTCATATCTCTCATACTGCATCATGCACGAAGTATTCCACACCCTTGGCACCGGTCCTCCGTCACCTCCACGTCAAGTCAGCTTCACACCACCATGCGCTCCTCAAACAGACTCGCCTCTCCCAACGTCTACGCCTGCACTCGCGCACGATGCAGCCGACGTCAACCAACGCGTTGGTTGCAGTCAACCAACGCGTTGGTTGCAGTCAACCAACGCGTTGGTTGCACAGGTGGCAGTCAACGAACGTGAGACAGCGCAGCACCGTGGCAATGGCAAGGTGCTGTCTCACTAATTTCGACGAAGGCAGCATGTGGCGGAAAGTTTTCAGGGGGCCGCTTCGACAACATGATCCACCACATTGTTGGGCGTGCCCCCTCTATGTCCATCTGCACGGGGCTCGAGTGATGCTCTAATCGTGGTGCCCGATGACTGGCGCAGTAGGGTGCAAACTGCAGATGCTGTCACTTTTGAAGGCTTCTCCGGTATTCGGTGGCTTTTGTGCGTGTGGTGTGTGTGTGTGTGTGTGTGTGTGTGTGTGTGTGTGTGTGTGCGTGTGATATGTGGGTGTGTGTGATGTGTGTGTGGGTGTGTGTGTTTGTGTGTGTGTGTGTGTGTGTGTGTGTGTGTGCGTGATGTGTGGGTGTGTGTGTGGGTGTGTGTGTTTGTGTGTGTGTGTGTGTGTGTGTGTGCGTGATGTGTGGGTGTGTGTGTGTGTGTGTGTGGGTGTGTGTGTTTGTGTACGTGTGTGGTGTGTGTGTGTGTGTGTGTTTGTGTTTGCATGCGTGTGTACATGAGTGTATGTACGTGTGTGCGCTTTTACGTATGTGTGTTTGAGCGAGTGCGTTTGATCTTTTTGGTGTCCGATTCACCAATAAAATCCGCTCTGTCGCAAAGAAAAGTAGAAAAACTGTCTTTGTTAACATCTGTCAAAGGTTTCTAATATGTTCATATGCATTGGTCATGGACTTGTGGGCTGCCATCTAATGGATTGGTAATACTAATTTCCCAGGGTATTTTCCCCGCCTTTGCTGCCGGTGTCGTTTACCACACGATATATTTGTGTTCTGCTCCCGTGGAGTTCTTGGGCCGTCGACGGCAACGTCGGACGGGCCTGCCACCGAAGAGCTATTTCGATGAAAGCGAATAACATGCGTCTGGATTTGATGTATCCAAGCAGGGCCGGAATCCCCCGTTTTTGCTCCATATTTATGGAAGTAATCAACAACGCCACTAATGCAGCGAACTGCAACATGCCAGGTGGAGCGGTGCTTTTGAGCAAGTGGTTTACTTGAGTTCGGGATGATATTTTTGTTCACTAAAAGAACCAACGCTTTGGTTATAAGCTGTTGTTTTCCACGACGCGTCCACCAGTATTGGCCACGTGGCTGAGATATTGCCGCGCAACACGATATGTGCTCCCCTGTCCATACTCACATCCCGCTAATTTTGTTTGTCAGTAGGATCCTGGCATGCTTTGAGGTGGATGCACTGCGAGACGAGACTTTATACGGTTGCTAGACGGTGCCTCCGTAATGCTGACATATGAAGTCCCAATGACACTCCTTCTCGGAGTATGTCAGAGCATGTTAGCTGGAGTCTTTTAGCCCTGCTACATGGAGTCACTGTAGCTCTGTTGCGCAATGGTCCTGCAACGTGGAGTCGCTGTAGCTCGGTATCGCAATAGCTCAGCTACGTTGAGTCGCTGGGATAAAAAGTATCCGTGAAATTAACATCTTCCTGTTTAAGCACAAGGATACTTTATACCTATGCTACGATTAGGACCGTTTTCACCTCAATTTTATTATATTGTATTGCATGCGATCAGGTCGCTCCACAAAATGAGGGCTCAGCCATTATCACATGCACTCAGTCATTACAGAGTGCACAGTGTGTATGCCATGTCGAGTACAAGTCAAAACAAACACACAAACACCAACACAAACACGCAACACGTATAGCTCACAGTCACACAACACGCATGGTGCAAGATAAGATTAGTCAAGTATGAGGGTGGACGTCACGGATTTTGATCTTGTCGATATAATAGTCCATGCGTCACGTTGGAATGGTCGCCACATGTGGCGGTCTTCAAAGCATAGGTATTTACAGTTTTATGATTAGGAATGTAATAACTAGGATTGGAAGAAACTGGAGATCGCAGGCGACTGACCACTCTCACTGAACTTTCGTTACTGCAAGTTTTACTCTCATATATTCGCCGGGGAACAGGCTGCCTGGGATGTCATTCCCGTTCCACTACCCATTAAAAACCTCAGCAAAACAACATATGTCAGCCGACCAGCTCAGGAACAGAGAGCACGTCTGCGAAGTCCTCCGAAACAATAACAGACCAACGCTCACTGATATATTAACGGCCACATGCCAGTCCAGCAGGTTCCAGGTGTCGATTCACTGCGGCGGCGCTGATCGCCGGAGACAAGTGATCGCCAGTCCGGACCCCCCCCCCACTCCAACATGAGCTGCTGCACCAGCCTGGCCGGTACGGACTCGGCACAGACCCGGCACGGACCCGGCACAGACCCGGTACGGACCCGGCACGGACCCGGCACGGACCCGGCACGGACCCGGCACAGACCCGGCACGGACCCGGCACGGACCCGGCACGGACCCGGCACAGACCCGGTACGCACCCGGCACGGATCCGGCACGGACCCGGCACGGACCCGGCACGGACCCGGCACAGACCCGGCACGGCCCGGTACGCACCCGGCACGGACCCGGCACAGACCCGGCACGGACCCGGCACGGACCCGGCACGGACCCGGCACGGACCCGGCACGGACCCGGCACGGACCCGGCACGGACCCGGCACGGACCCGGACAGGGTGCGGCAGTAGTCTGTCGTCATCGGTGTCGCAGCCGACTGAATCTGGATCCTCTGCGCGCCGGCGGTGACACGACTGTCCCGGAGATGAGACATAGCGGTGGTGACACGACTGTCCCGGAGATGAGACATGACGGCGGTGACACGACTGTCCCGGAGATGAGACAGGACTGTCACGGAGATGAGACATAACGGCGGTGACACGACTGTCCCGGAGATGAGACATGACGGCGGTGACACGACTGTCCCGGAGATGAGACGTGACGGCAGCGACAGGACTGTCACGGAGATGAGACATGACGGTGGTGACACGACTGTCCCGGAGATGAGACATGACGGTGGTGACACGACTGTCCCGGAGATGAGACATGACGGTGGTGACACGACTGTCCCGGAGATGAGACGTGACGGTGGTGACATGACTGTCCCGGAGATGAGACATGACGGTGGCGACATGACTGTCCCGGAGATGAGACATGACGGTGGCGACATGACTGTCCCGGAGATGAGACATGACGGCGGTGACATGACTGTCCCGGAGATGAGACATGACGGCGGTGACATGACTGTCCCGGAGATGAGACATGACTGTCCCGGAGATGAGACATGACGGCGGTGACATGACTGTCCCGGAGATGAGACATGACGGCGGTGACATGACTGTCCCGGAGATGAGACATGACGGTGGCGACATGACTGTCCCGGAGATGAGACATGACGGTGGCGACATGACTGTCCCGGAGATGAGACATGACTGTCCCGGAGATGAGACATGACGGCGGTGACAGGACTGTCACGGAGATGAGACATACGGTAACACACTGTCCCGGAGATGAGACATGACGGTGGCGACATGACTGTCCCGGAGATGAGACATGACGGCGGTGACATGACTGTCCCGGAGATGAGACATGACGAGACTGTCCCGGAGATGAGACATGACGGCGGCGACATGACTGTCCCGGAGATGAGACATGACGGTGGCGACAGACTGTCCCGGAGATGAGACATGACGGTGGCGACAGACTGTCCCGGAGATGAGACATGACTGTCCCGGAGATGAGACATGACTGAAACTCCCGGAGATGAGACATGACGGTGGCGACAGACTGTCCCGGAGATGAGACATGACGACTGTCCCGGAGATGAGACATGACGTAAGAATAACAATGATCCCGGAGATGAGACATGACGGTGGCGACATGACTGTCCCGGAGATGAGACATGACTGTCCCGGAGATGAGACATGACGGTGGCGACATGACTGTCCCGGAGATGAGACATGACTGTGGCGACATGACTGTCCCGGAGATGAGACATGACTGTCCCGGAGATGAGACATGACGGTGGCGACATGACTGTCCCGGAGATGAGACATGACTGTCCCGGAGATGAGACATGACTGTGGCGACATGACTGTCCCGGAGATGAGACATGACGGGTGAAGACTGTCCCGGAGATGAGACATGACGGTGGCGACATGACTGTCCCGGAGATGAGACATGACTGTCCCGGAGATGAGACATGACGGCGGTGACACGACTGTCCCGGAGATGAGACATGACTGTGGTGACATGACTGTCCCGGAGATGAGACATGACGGTGGCGACATGACTGTCCCGGAGATGAGACATGACGGTGGTGACACGACTGTCCCGGAGATGAGACATGACGGTGGTGACACGACTGTCCCGGAGATGAGACATGACTGTCCCGGAGATGAGACATGACGGCGGTGACAAGACTGTCCCGGAGATGAGACATGACGGTGGTGACACGACTGTCCCGGAGATGAGACATGACGGTGGTGACACGACTGTCCCGGAGATGAGACATGACGGTGGTGACACGACTGTCCCGGAGATGAGACATGACGGTGGCGACATGACTGTCACGGAGATGAGACATGACGGCGGTGACAGGACTGTCCCGGAGATGAGACATGACGGTGGCGACATGACTGTCACGGAGATGAGACATGACGGCGGTGACATAACTGTCCCGGAGATGAGACATGACGGTGGCGACATGACTGTCCCGGAGATGAGACATGACTGTCACGGAGATGAGACATGACGGCGGTGACATAACTGTCCCGGAGATGAGACATGACGGTGGCGACATGACTGTCCCGGAGATGAGACATGACTGTCCCGGAGATGAGACATGACGGTGGTGACACGACTGTCCCGGAGATGAGACATGACGGTGGTGACAGGACTGTCCCGGAGATGAGACATGACGGTGGTGACACGACTGTCCCGGAGATGAGACGTGACGGTGGTGACATGACTGTCCCGGAGATGAGACATGACGGCGGTGACAAGACTGTCCCGGAGATGAGACATGACTTGTCCGTCACTCGACGTCACGCGTTCTCGATGAGGCTAAGGTCACGCTAAGGTCACGCTCACGCTAGGGTCCGGCCACCGGGACCTCCACGGCACCATCACCAGGATCACCAGCTCCTGCAGAGTGTCCAGCCAGGCACGAACCAGCCGAGTGGTGTGTACACCGGGCAGTGGTCCGGCTGGAAACGCACGGACGTCGGCCGGGGGTGCTGCACAGCCGGCAGGAACTGCCTCTCCGGCAGCTGGATGTGGGCGTGCTGGACGAGGCGCGGTCCCAGTCTGTACAGGGTGCCGTTGCTGTTGATCCAGCCCCAGACGTGGCCGGTGACGTGGCCGGTGACGTGGCCGGTGACGTGGCCACCGCCCTGACGCCGCACAACGCCATCAGACTGGTGTCGAGCTCAGTCTTCTCTGCCAACAAAAGCATACGGAAGTCAACACCCAGTCATTACTTCAGACAGTCAAACAATTCAGGGAATCCGGCAACCGATGACTTTCACGCCTAGACACATGCTCATACAAATAACATGGCACATGGCCATTCAACAATACCTGTTGCTTCCATTTCCAGGCTGACTGCCGAAGATTTGCGTAATGAGCGTTGCTGTCAGTGAATTCCTAGTGATCGCATAATTCATATACTTGCACATATTTGTTCACTATTCGCTTCCACGACAAATGTTGGAGGGTTAATCCGTTATTCAATCAGCATACGTTATCCATATCAATCGGATGACCAATCCGTTTGACGGTCTAATATATATATATATATATATATATATTAACATCAGCTTGTCAAGACGTTTCTCTTTATTTCAAAGCTTCGTCAGTTTTAGAGCACGTCACACCGCAATTACGTCAAATAATTACTTGGATTTTCAATGATCACCGGATAAAACTTACAGACCTCCTCCTTCCTCTGGACACATACATTTTACACTCGATGGTGCATTGACGCCATTCCACAGCACAGGTTATCGTTTCACCATTTCACAGCAATCAGGTTATCGCTTTTTTATTCTCTTCACCCTGGTTAACATCCGTGCGTAGAAACCCTATCCATCTCTATTCCCTAATGCGTCTAGCCTGGGTTGAATTTTGCTACGCTCTTTCCAGACCCACTACCGGCATGTCTTCAATAGAATGACCGTCCTCATGGAAATGAACTGCAACGGGAGTGCTGTACTGTTTTCGAATACTTGATAGATGATTTTCTATGCGGGTATATACAGTTCCTCCTGTTTCTCCTGAACCATCTTTGAATCTTCGAGAATCTTTGAAAATCCAAGTAATTAATTGACGTAATTGCGGTGTGACATGCTCTCAAACTGACGAAGCTTTGAAATAAAGAGAATCGTCTTGACAAGCTGATGTTAATATATATATATATATATATATATATATATATATTAATTCACCGAGTATGCGCTAGCGGTAGTGTTCATCAGGCGACACACGTTCGTAATGCGCAGACATATAGCGCATCGACGTCGCTTGGCTGCGTAAATTGCTGGTGGAATTACTGCTGGTCGAATAATCACCTACTCCAGCTTGAGTTGGGTATGCATATGGCATGCTGATGCGCGCACACCGCAGCCGCATCGTGTCCAATACTATGCAAATTATCTGTCTCTCTCTTTCACTGGTCTGGATATTGCATCTCAGTCATAATTAATTTCGACTAGTTAACTCAATTTGCCGATAAGCCGTCTGGCGGCCGTGGCTCGACGCATGCATGGTCTTCCCATCGGCGAAGATGACGGACCTCCAATACTCGAAGTCGGGATGTTCGCGCAGACGCTTAATGAAAAATTGCGGCTGAAATGACTGGCTTAGAATGGCTGGCTGTCACGCTGGGAGGGGTTGGAACGCTGCTCTCTGCTGCGGCTCTCCCGCCAAAACTGCGTGCATTTCCGCGGGGGCGGCTGCGAATGTTGCGTCCAATGGTGTCACTACTGCGGGCCGAAATGCAGGGCCTCCTTCATTTCCCCAGCTGCGGTAAGATAATGCCTTCTAGCCGACTCAAGGTAAAGTCACAGTGTTCAGACTTAATAACAGCCACAAGGGCACATCCAGGATAAGTCTGTAAGGGGAGGAAACCATAAACCTGGACAAAAAGGCATTCATCACCCCAACCAACACCGCATCCCAAATTCCAAAACAACCATCCATCAACATCCCACACACCCTTCAATGCCTATCCAGAATCCACCTTACCAATCCAGCCCTATTAACTCGATCCCGCGTAGCACACGCGTGTATCTTGTGCCGTATCAATAATTTTCCAACTCCATCCATGCCTACTGAAAGGGGCCTGTACCGTGCACACCTCCTTGGCATCCCAACATATCCACCACAATTTAGAACTCAAAAACAAGATTTTTCAGCCTCAACATTTTCCACCGTATGTTTTAATGCATTTATTGAGGGACTCCCCACAACATCAAGAGGCAGCATATTCCATTGATCAACAATCCTTTGACTGAAGGTCTGTTGTCGCTGAACTCTCCTACACATTGACTTGTCCAACCTGAATTGATGACCCCAATGTGAAACTCTAAATAGAAGAGCATCATTCAGATTGGCCTGATCTAATCTTTTAACGACTTTCTACATTTCAATCATACCACCCCTCACTCTCCTATGCTTGAATGAGTACACCTTTAATGCCATAAGCCTTTCTCCATATTCTTCATTACCTAGTCCACTGATGAGTCGAATGACTTTGCGCTGCACTCTTCCTAGCATATCTCCTATTTATTTTCAAGTAATGGCTCATGCCTGTACCGAATATTCCAAGTGGGGTCGCACATAGGCTAAGTACAGTTTTTTTCATGACTTCTTTGCTCTTATATCTCACACTCATATTAATGAGTCCCAGCATTCTGACGGCAGCTGCTTCGTTATTCGAGGTCGCCTTCCTTCGCTCTCCGCCCACCAGTGCAGTTTTACAAAGTGTTCCAACAATGTCAGGTGGTGCTTTCGCATGGCCTCACGGTTTCGAGGCGCTGATTCTCCACGCATCCTCACAGACACGGATGCTGAAGTTCTAAACGTGGGTCTAAAGAGGTGGTGCTCGGCCACTAACAGGTGGTGCTCGGCCACTAACAGGTGGTGCTTGAGCACCACCTGTTAACACAAAGTCTCCACCCGTGCCTGTGCCGTTTGGTCACCACAGGCGAGGTGGCGACACCACCAGCGAGCTTCGCGGCGCCGATCGTCTCACCTGACGTGTGCTGGTGTTGCTCCACTGAAGCCGTCTTCTAACGGCTGAGTTGTACAGCAGCCCGCTGACCCGCACTCCTTCTTCCCTCACGCATCTTGCACGACGCTCACACCAGCTAATCTTCGCGCTAAGCATCAGCTCCGTCCTTGTCATCCAGCTGTGCGACTCAAGTCGGTACGGCTCGTGATTGGCTGGCGCTGTGCGGACGCAACGACGCACCCGGCACTCCATGTGACTGACAGCACTCCATGTGACGGACAGCACTCCATGTGACTGACAGCACTCCATGTGACGGACATCACTCCATGTGACGGACAGCACTCCATGTGACGGGCAGCACTCCATGTGACAGACAGCACTCCATGTGACGGACAACACTCCATGTGACGGGCAGCACTCCATGTGACGGACAGCACTCCATGTGACGGACAGCACTCCATGTGACGGGCAGCACTCCATGTGACAGGCAGCACTCCATGTGACGGGCAGCACTCCATATGACAGACAGCACTCCATGTGACAGACGGCACTCCATGTGACGGACAGCACTACATGTGACGGACAGCACCACATGTGACGGACAGCACTCCATGTGACGGACAACACTTCATGTGACAGACAGCACTCCATGTGACAGACAGCACTCCATGTGACGGACGGCACTCCATGTGACGGACAGCACTCCATGTGACGGACAGCACTCCATGTGACAGACAACACTCCATGCGACGGACAGCACTCCATGGGCCGGACAGCACTCCCTATGACGGACAACACTCCATGTGACGGACAGCACTCCATGTGACGGACACACTCCACAGACAGACATGTGACGGACACACTCCATGTGACGGACAGCACTCCATGGGACGGACAACATTCCATGTGACGGACAGCACTCCATGTGACGTACAGCACTCCATGTGACGGACAGCACTCCATGTGACGGACAACACTCCATGTGACGGACAGTACTACATGTGACGGACAACACTCCATGTGACGGAAAGCACTCCATGTGACGGACAGCACTCCATGTGACAGACAGCACTCCATGTGACATATATCACTCCATGTGACAGACAGCACTCCATGTGACAGACAGCACTCCATGTGACGGACAGCACTCCATGTGACGGACATCACTCCATGTGACGGACATCACTCCATGTGACAGACAACACTCCATGCGACGGACAGCACTCCATGCGATGGACAGCACTCCATGCGACAGACAGCACTCCATGTGACGGACAGCACTCCATGGGACGGACAGCACTCCACGTGACGGACAACATTCCATGTGACGGACAGCACTCCATGTGACGGACAGCACTCCATGGGACGGACAACACCCCATGTGACGGACAACACTCCATGTGACGGACAGCACTCCATGTGACGGACAGCACTCCATGTGACGGACACACTCCACAGACAGACATGTGACGGACACACTCCATGTGACGGACACACTCCACAGACAGACCTGTGACGGGCACACTCCACAGACAGACATGTGACGGACACATTCCATGTGACGGACACACTCCACAGACAGACATGTGACGGACAGCACTCCGTGTGACGGACACACTCCACAGGCAGACATGTGACGGACAGCACCCCATGTGGCGGACGCACTCCACAGACAGACATGTGACGGACAGCACTCCGTGTGACGGACACACTCCACAGGCAGACATGTGACGGACAGCACCCCATGTGGCGGACGCACTCCACAGACAGACATGTGACGGACGCACTCCACAGACAGACATGTGACGGACAGCACCCCATGTGGCGGACGCACTCCACAGACAGACATGTGACTGACAGCACTCCACAGTCAGACATGTGACGGACGCACTCCATGTGACGGACGCACTCCACAGACAGACATGTGACGGACAGCACTCCATGTGACGGACGCACTCCACAGACAGACATGTGACAGACGGCACTCCACAGACAGACATGTGACGGACAGCACTCCATGTGACGGACACACTCCACAGACAGACATGTGACGGACAGCACTCCGTGTGACGGACAACACTCCATGTGACGGACAGCACTCCATGTGACGGACAACACTCCATGTGACAGACAGCACTCCATGTGACGGACAGCACTCCGTGTGACGGATACACTCCACAGGCAGACATGTGACGGACGCACTCCACAGACAGACATGTAACGGACAGCACTCCATGTGACGGACGCACTCCACATACAGACATGTGACGGACAGCACTCCACAGTCAGACATGTGACAGACACACTCCATGTGACGGACGCACTCCACAGACAGACATGTGACGGCGGGTGATGTTCATTAACAGCCTGATGCAAAATCAGACGAGAATCTAGCCGACCAGGAAATGGGACACTGTGTGTAGTTACCGAAGCATAGCACGCATTCTACTCATCAGCCGGACTCTTGGTATTCCAAAGTACCCAAAGCCTCCCTCAATTCGCTTACTGGATCGTCTTATCATTATGCTGATTCGTCTTATCAGCATCTGTGACCTAGGCTTATAAGACGAATCAGCATACCGATAAGATATCAGTGCATAATGAAACAACTGTGTAAATTGCTAGCTCGACGGAGCGGGATGCAACAGCTGGGGGCAGGTCACAGGCGGAGGGGCAGGGTCACAGACGGAGGGGCAGGTCACAGACGGAGGGGCAGGTCACAGACGGAGGAGCAGGTCACAGGCGGA
The DNA here is from genome assembly GCA_034440615.1 of Ashinkailepas kermadecensis. Taxonomy (NCBI): domain Eukaryota; kingdom Metazoa; phylum Arthropoda; class Thecostraca; family Neolepadidae; genus Ashinkailepas; species Ashinkailepas kermadecensis. Next base: position 123,433 of record JAOTOM010003351.1, on the reverse strand, counting down.
GCACCAGGTCACAGACGGAGGGGCAGGTCACAGACGGAGGGGCAGGTCACAGACGGAGGGGCAGGTCACAGGCGGGGCGGCAGGGTCACAGCTGGCGGCAGCATCACAGACGAAACGACAGGGTCACAGACGGAGGGGCAGGTCACAGACGGAGGGGCAGGTCACAGACGGAGGGGCAGGTCACAGACGGAGGGGCAGGTCACAGACGGAGAGGCAGGGTCACAGACGGAGGGACAGGTCACAGACGGAGGGGCAGGTCACAGACGGAGGGGCAGGTCACAGACGGAGAGGCAGGGTCACAGACGGAGGGACAGGTCACAGACGGAGGGGCAGGTCACAGACGGAGGGGCAGGTCACAGACGGAGAGGCAGGGTCACAGACGGAGGAACAGGTCACAGACGGAGGGGCAGGTCACAGACGGAGGGGCAGGTCACAGACGGAGAGGCAGGGTCACAGACGGAGGAACAGGTCACAGACGGAGGAACAGGTCACAGACGGAGGGGCAGGTCACAGACGGAGGGCAGGTCACAGACGGAGGGGCAGGTCACAGACGGAGCGGGAGGGTCACAGACGGAGGGCAGGGTCACAGACGGAGCTGGAGGTCACAGACGGAGGGCCAGGTCACAGACGGAGGGGCAGGTCACAGACGGAGCGGCAGGGTCACAGGCGGAGCGGGAGGGTCACAGACGAAGGGGCAGGGTCACAGACGGAGCGGCAGCCTCACAGACGGAGGGGCAGGGTCACAGACGGAGCTGGAGGTCACAGACGGAGGGCCAGGTCACAGACGGAGGGGCAGGTCACAGACGGAGGATCAGGTCACAGGCGGAGCTGGAGGTCACAGACGGAGGGCAGGTCACAGACGGAGAGGCAGGGTCACAGACGGAGGAACAGGTCACAGACGGAGGAACAGGTCACAGACGGAGGAGCAGGTCACAGGCGGAGCGCCAGGTCACAGACGGAGGGGCAGGTCACAGACGGAGGAGCAGGTCACAGGCGGAGGGGCAGGTCACAGGCGGAGGGGCGAGTCACAGACGGAGCTGGAGGTCACAGACGGAGGGCAGGTCACAGCTGGCGGCAGAGCACTGCGGCCTCCCACAGACACCGTCCAAGTGAGCGGGTTATCAGTCGACGCACCAGAAACATTCTTACCGTACCGTCTCCCGTATCATTGCGCAGTGCTTCCACATCGACTTTTAAAGTCCGAATAGCCGACTAACTACGCAGCAAGGTGTAATCTGAAACGTCGCCGAACTGGCCAAATGCCACGGACAATATTCATTAATCCATTCATTCGTCTCGGCGAATGAATGGATTAATGAAACGTTCATTTTGGATTCCTGCCTGTCCAAGTTTCCGGTTCATTAGAGTTTAATCGAGGACCAGTGGTGCTGAATGCAACGCGTCCGTCCGGCCGGGAGGCTCCATGGCAGCACTTTGAGACGAGATTGAGCGGATCGAGATTTTGGAACATAATTGATGATGAGTTCCTGGCACGTTGGTCATTCCTCCGCCCCCCCCCCCACCTCCTCCAAGGTCGATTTCCCTAACTTTTGCACTAAAATGACATTTTGTCCAAATCGAAAAAAAAACATTATATGATAAAAGCAATATTGCCTTAAAGGAACCCATCGAATGTTTGCTGTTCAAATACGGAATCGGAATCTTTCGAAATCAGTGATAGAAAATTTGAAATTGCCGCTCCCAAACCGGCCGAACACCAGTCTTCTGGATCCGCCATTGCCTGGCGTGACGTCAGAGGTGGATTCATTGGCAAGCTGCACCCGCCCTAGCTGTAGCTGTATCCACAGCCGAAGATGTCATCCGTCCGCGCTATCCAGTCTGCTTCTGGGCACCGTCCATATGTCTCCTCTCGTTTACCCTCATCAGCTTCGCCCCAGCACGAGCTCACAGCACACTCAGACGTCCGTAGCGGAGGGCAATTTTTGGCCACAAATTGGCCACGCTCGGCCAATTTGTGATCACGTATCAGAAAATGAATTCGGAAATAATGAAACTTTTCCACATATGTGAGAGACAGGCGAACCTTTACGCCAACCCCCGAGTGAACATGTATGGAACTTTCATTGTCACAATTGCGAGCTTGGCATCAAAGCTTTGCATGGTGGCTACAACCCCCCCCCCCCCCCACACACACACACCCCTGCATCATACTGTCCGGGGATATCACTCAAGAGTAAAGGCGTTCATCGTCGAGTCCCTTCTGACTATGTCATCCGGTGTAGTGCATTTCTCTATTTCTCGCCAGGAGGAACGTGGTCAATGTGACACTTCTTGGAGATGAAAGATCGCTTTTAAAACAAGGACAGTCTCGTCTCGATGTCACGTGCGGCGATCAGAGTACAGTCTGGCGATCTACCGTTATCGGTAGCGTAATGATACTCACACTCCAAAACAAGTTAATGATGCTCACACTCCAAAGACACCATGATAATACTCACACAACGAAAACACCGTAATAATACTCACACTAAACCAAAAAAATACACCGTAATAACGCTCCCACTCCAAAACACACTGTATTAATACTCGCAATCCAAAAACACCGTAATAATACTCACACTCCAAAAACACCGCTCACAGAGCGCCAACTGCCCGCCGCCGCCGCACAAATTCGCCTGCCTCTGCCTTCGCACAGTCGCGGTGCATCTGCCACTAACCTTGGCACGGTCGCGGTGCATCTGCCACTAGCCTTGGCACGGTCGCTGTGCATCTGCCACTAGCCTTGGCACGGTCGCGGTGCATTTTCCACTAATCTTGGCACGGTCGCCGTGCATCTGCCACTAACCTTGGCACGGTCGCGGTGCATCTGCCACTAGCCTTGGAACGGTCGCGATGCATCTTCCACTATCATTGGCACGGTCGCGGTGCATCTACCACCAGCCTTGGCACGGTCGCTGTGCATCTGCCACTAATCTTGGCACGGTCGCGGTGCATCTGCCACTAATCTTGGCACGGTCGCGGTGCATCTGCCACTAGCCTTGGCACGGTCGCGGTGCATCTGCCACTAACCTTGGCACGGTCGCGGTGCATCTACCACCAATCTTGGCACGGTCGCAGTGCATCTGCCACTAGCCTTGACACGGTCGCGGTGCATCTGCCACTAGCCTTGGCACGGTCGCGATGCATCTTCCACTAGCCTTGGCACGGTCGCGGTGCATCTGCCACTAGCCTTGGCACGGTCGCGGTGCATCTGCCACTAGCCTTGGCACGGTCGCGGTGCATCTGCCACTAACCTTGGCACGGTCGCGGTGCATCTGCCACTAGCCTTGGCACGGTTGCTGTGCATCTGCCACTAACCTTGGCACGGTCGCGGTGCATCTGCCACTAACCTTGGCATGGTCCCTGTGCATCTGCCACTAACCTTGGCACGGTTGCTGTGCATCTGCCACTAACCTTGGCACGGTCGCGGTCGGCCATGGTCCACGCTCAAACACATTTGCTAAACATAGACCGAAAGCTCTCAATCAGCCACATACGAGCGGGAGCGCAATTTGGGACCGACCTGGGCGGAGTGGTGTGACAGATCGCGTCCCACCACACACGCTGATGTTCAGACAGCACCAGTGGTGCTGCGCTGGCCTCTGGCGGAGGTGACGTCACAGTCGGTCCGCCGCTGCGGCTTCAAAACGGCGATGACGTCACAGTCTGTCCGTCGCTGCGGCTTCAGAATAGTGATGACGTCACGGTCGGTCCGTCGCTGCGGTTTCAGAACAGTGATGACGTCACAGTCGGTCCGTCGCTGAGGCTTCAGAACAGTGATGACGTCACAGTCGGTCCGTCGCTGCGGCTTCAGAATAGTGATGACGTCACAGTCGGTCCGTCGCTGCGGCTTCAGAACAGTGATGACGTCACAGTCGATCCGTCGCTGCGGCTTCAGAACAGCGACTGTCGCTCGGGGAAGAGATGTCGCCCGGCGGCCCTCGCAACTGCTGACACGGCAGTCCAGCGTTCGCCTCCATCGACTGTCAGCGCCCGACGGAGAGGAGGGGGGGGGGGCAGGGCCAGATGCCGATCTAACTTGGGGTTGCATCTAAATTTCACTACAACTTCCCTCTCCCTTCCCGCTCTTCTCTACTTCCCTTTTATCTCTCTCTCTCTCTCTCTCTCTCTCTCTCTCTCTCTCTCTCTCTCTCTCTCTCTCTCTCTCTCTCTCTCTCTCTCTCTCTCTCTCTCTCTCTCTCTCTCTCTCTCTCTCTCTCTCTCTCTCTCTCTCTCTCTCTCTCTCTCTCTCTCTCTCTCTCTCTCTCTCTCTCTCTCTCTCTCTCTCTCTCTCTCTCTCTCTCTCTCTCTCTCTCTCTCTCTCCTCTCTCTCTCTCTCTCTCTCTCTCTCTCTCTCTCTCTCTCTCTCTCTCTCTCTCTCTCCTCTCTCTCCTCTTGTCTCTGTCTCTGTCTCTGTCTCTGTCTCTGTCTCTGTCTCTGTCTCTGTCTCTGTCTCTGTCTCTGTCTCTGTCTCTGTCGTAGACATTCCATACTTGGTGCTCTTTTGGCCATGGAAAGTTTACAAATGCACCAATAGAGTGGATCCATGTTGTTATGAATTCGTTGTGACGATAGACCCCGGATTTCTAGATCATTACAGACCACATCCTTAAGTCTTTGACGACAGTCTCATTGAGTCCCATTAAGTCCCATTAAGTCCAATTCAGTCCCATTAAGTTACATTAAGGAATCTTTGGTTCCGGATAAATGGCGACGTTATAAATGAATAAATGAGGAATATGATGAAATAAATGAATAAATGGTGAATAAATGAAATATAAATAAATGACGACGCTGTGGTGGTGCTACCACCGTCAGCAACACCACCCGATAACCACGCGTCCCCATCACGTGCCATTGACATGCTGCTCTGTTTTCAGCGGCACCTGACGCGCGCGGACGCCGAGGTGGCAGTGTGACGTCATAGTGTGACGTCGTGGCGACAGCGTGCAGCTCTGCTGACGTCGCACATCCGGAAGCAGCGTCCACGGGGCAGACGAGACGTCCGGTGTCGACGCAGTCCAAGTGTTGCCGTTCCGGCGCGGCTCCGGGTCGATTTCGCGCGGGAGAAGCGCATTCGCGGTCGGCGAAGCGGCAGCAGGAGCCTCACGGCAGAGAAGACGCCGCGACGAACGCCAGCAGCCATCGAGCTGCTCTCTTTCGAATGCACACTGTTTTTGATCATGTCTCCGACGTCTAGTCAGATCAGAGGTCGGCTCAAGTTCGCAGCGCTGGAGACATTGCCGGCTGCGCCGACACAGTAATCAACGCTGCGCGTGCGTGTTCAGCGGCGTAGGCAGAACAGCAGCAAGGAAGCGCGCCGAGCGCACCCATTGCTAGTGACGTCACAGTCAAAGTGATGACGCGTTCAGAGCTGGACGATCAGACGGCTGCCACAGCCCACCCGTCACCGACACAGCGACACGAGCCATGCAAAGCGCACCGTCAGCACGCACCCTGTGAACGTGACGTAATGACGTAAGGGCGACTCCGGCTTTGTCGACGCGGGTGCGCAGCATTCAACCAACTTGCAGTAAATCGGCCAACGTCCGGCCAACGTCCAACCAGCATCCGGCCAACGTCCCATCAACATCTGGCCAACGTCCGACCAACGTCCGACCAACGTCCGACCAACGTCCGACTAACGTCCGACCAACGTCAGACCAACGTCCGACCAACGTCCGACCAACGTCCGGCCAACGTCCGGACAACGTTCCACCAACGTCCGACAAACGTCCGATCAACGTCTGACGAACGTCAGATCAACGTCCGACCAACGTCCGACCAACGTCCGACCAACGTCTGACCAACGTCAGACCAACGTCCGACCAACGTCCGGCCAACGTCCGGTCAGAATTCGGACGCGACGCTGGCACCGCCGCCAGCCGGCAGGGGCCGCGTACCCAGGTGACCTCTGATTGATTGTGTGCCCGGGCCGGCAGCCGGCGGCGTTCGACCGCAGACCGCCGGCTGTTCGACGGAGATAGCGTCCGACTGTTCGACAGCGATAATGGCAGCCCCGGTCGGTCTCCGCCTACCGGCGGCCGGCGCGTAACGCCTTCGCAAAACAAGCACCGGTCTCACCCAACACGCAACCGCCTCACTCAACACATAACGACTTCACCCAACACATAACGATCTCTCCCAACACATAACGGCCTTTCCCAACACATAACGGCCTTTCCCAACACGGAGCGGCCCGACTCAACACGGAGCGGCCACACCCAACACATAACGACCTCTCCCAACACGGAGCGGCCCCACCCAACACGAAGTAGCCTCGCCCAACATCTGGCGATCCTGTCCAGCTGTGATTGGTGGAGGTTCTGTGGGCACGCGCAGAGCAAGCGTTCGACAGCAGCGCGAGCGGAAGTGATTCGGCCAGGTGAACGCGACCACAGCGACAGCTGACTTTTCCAGTCACGCCGTCGATTCAGTGCAGCGGCCGCTTGACGGTGAACCCGGCGGCGGTGATGGTGACGGTGAACTGGTGATGTTATATTTAATGGTGACGGTGAACCCGGCGGCAGTGATGGTGACGGTGAACTGGTGATGTTATATTTAATGGTGACGATGAACACGGTGGTGGTGACGGTGACGCGGTGCAGTGGCGTGCAATGGCCGTGCCGTGCATTCGATCGGACATCCGCCGGTGCGGCGATGCTCCGTTGAGAGTCTGAACCAGCAGCGGCAGCGCGCTCACTTCGGTACGCGCCCGACCCGACCCGACCCCAGACTCGGCCCCAGACCCGACCCCCCCCCCGCTGCAGCCCCGCGCGGCTGCCACGTTGTAGCGATGCACGCGGTGCGTGACCTGATGCTGAGCTTCGACGTCGTCTTCTTCGGCCTGCTGGTGTTGGCCGGCCTGCTGGCGCTCGGCTTCTACACGCGCCGGCCAGAGGCGACCGGCGCGTACATCCAGGCGAAGCCGGCGCCCGGCGGCGACGTCTATGAACTCTGACACGGCCCGCGGCCGAGGACATGGCGCACGAGGCGGTCCGAAGTCGAACACGTGGCGCGTGCAGTGCCCCGAATCCGAGGACATGGCCCGCGAGGCGGCTCGCGGCCGAGCACGTGGCGCGTGAGCCGATTTGTCGTTTCTGTGTACAGTCTGCGGTGGTGCGTGTCACACAAGCCCTCGCGTCGCACGCCGGCACGGCCCGGCGACAGCCAGGCGGGCAGACCGCGACACGTTGTCAGAGACTGGACGAGTGCTGCGGCACAGTGGACGTCGCAGGCGGGGAAGCGCTGTGGCTTCCCGACGTCATGCAGCGTGCATCGCGAACATTACTTGTGACAGACTGCGTACTGCGAATGGCACGAGTGGTTTGGTTTGGCGGTGTGGTGCGAGATGGAGGATTGTGAAGTGTCATGGAACATATGGGTAATTAATAAACGGTGCCGTCAGCTCGTACACTGACGGACCTGGAACCCAACACAGCTCTGGTTTATGCCAAAACGAGCAGTGCCAAGCTCGCATGCACATGTAGGCTCAAATACAACTGCCTCAGGAGCCCAACAAACCAATGCGTTGGAAACAAAACTTTACCGGTTCATTGGCGAAACTAGCAGATTTATTTCATTAAGAAAGAGCAACTGATGTTTGCAAGAGGGTAATTTCAGGCAATTCACATTATCTCATTATTTGAACTTAGTGTTTATCGGTTCAATTCAACATCTTCGGGACGTCGAGGGCAGGATATGTGTGTGGGAGAGGCTGCTGCCCATTGTATTCATCGATGCTGAGCTATCTGACATCGCCGGTAAACGCAGAATTGCCGACCCTACAATGCAATGATCGAAATAGGTAAGGGGAAGTTAGCTCTGCGTTGAGAACTGGCGACAGAGCAGCGAGTAGGACATATAGGGGCAGAACAAGAGAGAGAGAGAGAGAGAGAGAGAGAGAGAGAGAGAGAGAGAGAGAGAGAGAGAGAGAGAGAGAGAGAGAGAGAGAGAGAGAGAGAGAGAGAGAGAGAGAGAAGAGAGAGAGAGAGAGAGAGAGAGAGAGAGAGAGAGAAAGAAGAGAGAGAGAGAGAAGAGAAGGAGAGAGAGAGAGAAGAGAAGAAGAAGAAGGAGAGAAGAGAGAGAAGAAAAGAAAAGAGAAGAGAGAAGAGAGAGAGAAAAAGAAAAAAATATATATATATATATAATATATATATATATAATATATATATATATATATAATATATATATATATATATATATATATATATATATATATATATATATATATATATATATATATATATATATATATATATATATATATATATATATATATATATATATATATATATATATATATATATATATATATATATATATATATATATATATATATATATATATATATATATATATATATATATATATATAATATATATATATATATATATATATATATATATATATATATATATATATATATATATATATATATATATATATATATATATATATATATATATATATATATATATATATATATATATATATATATATATATATATATATATATATATATATATATATATATATATATATATATATATATATATATATATATATATATATATATATATATATATATATATATATATATATATATATAGAGAGAGAGAGAGAGAGAGAGAGAGAGAGAGAGAGAGAGAGAGAGAGAGAGAGAGAGAGAGAGAGAGAGAGAGAGAGAGAGAGAGAGAGAGAGAGAGAGAGAGAGAGAGAGATAGAGAGTGATAGGGAAACCGGACCGTCTACCGAAGCTATTTGAAATATAGGTACGATTTCATGACAAATCACCGGTAGACCTCAAATTGTTCCCCGCATCCCCTCCCGTTTTGATAAAACTGGTGCACTGGATGATCTATGGCCCTGAATACGACTCTGAGATTGTTTGGGTTTCTAGGTCAGAGGGATCACGAGATCCAGGTTGTGGATTTTTCAGGTCACTGAGAAAGCTCATATAAGAACATTATTGTTGTCTTTTAGTGGTAGCAATTAGCTTACAAAACTTCGATATGATTTCAATTCGGAGGATCTGCCCAATGCAATCAAAATAAGTGTGATCTTGTGAAGCCAACATTTTACATCGTGACATCGCGACATTTCGTTGACCTTGTGATCTTGAAAAAAATTACCTTATTTTCACATATTTGTTTTTTTTATTTCAGCTGATGGGTGCCCAAATAATTGTCTATCTGATGACATACTGTTTTTCTTGTAAATCCGAATCCGTAATCGACCACACAGGTCAAATTTAATGGCCTGCCATAAGCTCCAGATAATTACATTTTACGTGACTAGGAGCATAGCCGATATGGATGCCACTTAAAAGCCACTCGGCCATATTTCACGATGGTGCTATTATCAAGTACGCCAGATGTCAAAAAGGTCACATGCAAGTCAGTAACCTGACCTCGATATAGTGGATTCATGTGTATTGTAGAAGTGGTCAACATAGGTATCATTTTAAGGACATTTGCTGATTGATCACAAGTATATGAGTCTTAGTTGCATGAGAGGTCACAGTGGTCACATATAAGTGAGCGACTTACCTTTAAATTAAAGCATGAGGTGTGCATTATAGGAAGCATTCGATATGGGAACGTTTCGGAGCCATTTGTTCGGACAAAACAACAAGGTCATCAACGTGTCATGCTGGGTCACAAGATCACATTTGAATAATTTGTTTTTAACGATATCGCGGTTTACGATAGGATTTAGTCACGATCTGGTCTTTCCATGCCGCTGGGTCCTGTTGACGCGTGGGCGACAGGCTATCGTCCCCCTGTCGTCACGATCTTGTGACGTTTTTTGGGAGATGTTGGTGGAAGCCGCCACAGCCACGCAAGTCCCTGAGGAGAAGTTGAACAGAAAAGTGGGTTATTTTTACGAGTTCGACAACATTAGTAAGTTGTGCCCTGGCCGGGGATACAAAGAACGTTCGAGATGCACAAGGCACCAATGTGCATTACTAAAACTTTTAGCTACTGATAGTTACTTTTAGGCAGTCTTTGCGAATTGTGCACTGCACTTTAGCAAGGAAATGACTGTCCTGCTAGGACATTCATTTCCACGAAAGACAGTCCGGTCCTGCCAGGACAGGACAGGACATTCTTTTCGGGTTTTCAACCGTTGCGAGTCTGAGGCCTCACTATCGCGTGCTGGTCGACGACAGGGCACTCACAACGTCTGCGTGTGAGCTGTGGATCGTTGCACGTTGCTTAATATTGTGCATTCGGTTGTCGAGCATGTTTCTACGCCTGGTGTTGCAGCATCGAAGCTGACTGGTCACCAGTTTATCGCCCAGGCGCAATAGCAGTACTTCAGCAGCTGCTGGCTATCTCTGACAGTGAAGCGTTCACGGTCGATGCTTTTTCTGGAAGTATTTCGTTCGCCACCCAGGATGCTGCTTAATCTTTTCGCTGGGATAGCTCCCAGTGCACTATTCATCCGCCAGCGCTATGCATCAGCGATTCATGCAAAAGCTTTTGCGTTGTCGAGCTCCTCAACACAATGGACGGCTGCCGTTGCAGCTTTCCAGTCTGTGTTGACTCTTTACATACGGCAGATGCCTTCATAACTGGAGAAAGTTCGCTTCTTCTCCGACGGTTGCGCTGGGAAATGTCAAAAGAATCATACCTTTGTTAATATTTGTAGCCACGAGGAAAATTGTAGCATCCGATGGGAGTGGATTTTGTTTTGACAACCGAGCGCGGCAAACAAGCGTGCGATGGAATTGGTGGGTCAGGTCGTGTCGCCGTCCAACGACTCGGCGGGCGGCAGGTCGTGTCGCCGTCCAACGACTCGGCGGGCGGCAGGTCAGCGGCTCCGCCGGCTCAGCGGGCGGCAGGCCGTGTCGGCCTCCAACGACTCGGCGGGCGGCAGGTCGGCGGCTCCGCCGGCTCAGCGGGCGGCAGGCCGTGTCGCCGTCCAACGACTCGGCGGGCGGCAGGTCAGCGGCTCCGCCGGCTCAGCGGGCGGCAGGCCGTGTCGCCGTCCAACGACCATTGCATGGCTGCATCGTAGCCCTTCAGCATTTCTTGAAAACCGTGAGTCGCTCTTCAGCACAAGGATTTAGTTTTATCCGTTTTAACGTCCGAAGTGTGTAATGTGTCCGATGCACCCGCAGCTCTGTTACATGAGTCGCGTCACGTGAAGAGCACGAAGAGACTCCAACGCTGTGTGCCGTGAGATGAAGAGAGCATGAGATATAACGATATATCTGCGGATGTCGACAACTGTGTACACCGTGTCCGAAACTGACATGCGTGACCCTGCCTCGAATAGTGGTGTGTTGAACCTTGGAGGATCATGCGCATGATATACATATACATCTGCTATGTCCATGATTCGCTTTTAGCTAAATGTGCTTTTAACTGAAATGCGTTGTGTGGTATCAATTCATTACTGAAGGATGGAAGGATTACAACTGAATACTTTCTTTGAAGAAAAATTTGGGTTTTCATTGGACGTAAATCTTTATTTCAAGATTAGGTCAGCGTGCATAACTCTATATCCGTGGCGACCTCACGTAATGGGTTATGGCACTGTTGAACGCTGTAAACAAATTTATTTCAATGACACCCAGACCAAATACCTTCTATAATGCACATACAACCATCACTTTGAAGCCAGATTACTAACCCATTTGTGACCTCTGTGGCCTCTGAAACACGTACATGTGTGATTATCTTGATCTACGAGAAGAGTGCTTTAAAATGAGACCAATATCGATCATATTCTGCAATGCACACAAAGCCACTATTTTACGGTCCAGTAATTGTCCCAGCTGTGATCTCTGTGACCTCTGATATACTTAAGAATATCATCATCGTGTTGGATGAGCGAACAGCTTTGAAACAACACCCATATCGACTGTGTTCAAAGTCACGCAAAATAACACTATTTGGTGGTCAGGGTAGGTCATGACATCTCACCTCAGTGACACATTATGGAATCAGCTTTATAAAAAATATTGACGCAAACAGTTAGACAAATGATGGGGAAATAGACGGTGATGTAGGAAAGAAATAATCAAAGCAGGATTTTTTTTTGTTCTCAAAAGGTCAGGAGGTCAATAAAGGTCACTAATTAAACAAAACTTAAAGTTGACCTTAGCAAATCACCACTGTTTTATTACATTGTACTGGTCTTCCTCTTCCAATGTGGTGCAAGATGGAGGATTGTGATGTATAAGTTTGGTCCGCTAACTGCTACCTTCAACAAGATAAAATTAAATTATATATGCACTTTTTCCGTGACATCAAAGCTTCGATGACCTGCAACTCGTCACTCTTGAGACCTAGAAAATAATATCAGAATCGTAATTTGTGCCATCGATAATCCCAATTTTAGTCAAAATCCGACGGGGTGTGGTGAACATGCCTTGGTGATTTGGCCTGGGATCGTCCATTGATGTAAAATAGCACAAGAATGTAAATTAGGAATACATAAACCTACCTGCATTTTATGGAACTTCTCTACGGTTGTGGCTAACACTCAGACTACGTCATTACTACACACGTCACACCAAGCATCGTGCGTAGTGGCTGGTAAAAAATTGCATAAGACTTCTTCAGAGAAGGATAAAAACAGTCGATGAATTTGAAGCAAAGTATCAAAGATGTACCCGAAGGCAACTTTTGTACAAAAAGGCCAACCAATTTCATCCGATGTCGAAAACTTTGCTTCACCACGGTCTCCAGTGAGATGAAGTGGTCTTGGACCATCTAAAGGCATGAAATGACAAGCATTTGAACACTTTAGCTATTAGTTTCACAGATAATGCACTGGTCATGCGACTTGCTAGCTAGCTGAAGGTAATATCCAGTACCTGGCTTCGCCTGGCTTCATTGTATCTCGCTTCACAGCCAGTTAAGACCCCATAGGTCATATCGGCTCCCATATCACAAACCTCGTGCCGAAGACGTAGGATCTTCGGAAGGAAAGATTCGACATTCATGGAAGCCATGCATAGTTCACCCCGCAAACTGATCGCGGAACAATCTTCATACCCGGAATCCTCCCTCCCCCACCCCCCACCTCCCCCTGCACTCCCATCTGCGCGCGCCGACACCGCACTGCCGCAGTCACGTGGCAGCGGCCGGCAGGCGCCGTGCCTGGGTCAAGGTCAGCGGGGCGTGGCCGGGCAGGCGGTGATGGACGCAGTTGGGTAGCACCAGCAGGCCTGGGCCTGGAGGGTCAACTGGACAAGTTCGGTTGGTGACACGATCCGGTGGTAGCCAACGCCCGTGGGCGTTGCAGTCGGTCGGACGATCGGCAGCAACGGCGGACGGCACCATCGCCAGCATCGTCACCAGCACCCGGACCACCGTCAGCAGCGCCGTGCATTTGGCGATGTCACGATGCACCGCCACGGCACACGGCTAGCTTCACTGCTCACACTTCTGACTAACACATGGCTGAAAGCGAGCAAAACAGGTAAGATGGGAAACGGCGAGCGCCAGCACCAGTCATAAGTGGGCGCCGCTGCATGGAGACCTAGTGTTGGGTGGTGGCCGGACGGTCTGGTGTTGGGTGGTGGCGGACGGCCTGGTGTTGGGTGGTGGTCGTGGACACTGTTTACGACCTGCAGTCAACTGGTCATTGAATCATCTATATACCCATGTAAGGTGCTATTTAGGTCGCTAAGGGTCGTATGAGGGACCATATTAAGGCTTCTCAAAGGCTTAATACAAAAGGCTATAACAAGGCTATTAAGGCATTTTAGCCAATTTATTTCAACATCCAATGTTTGTATCATGCCTGATATCAATCGCACAACAATCGCCTAAGCTGGAATAATATTACAATTGGTAACACACGCTGCTATATTACATCTACGATGACTCTGAGAAAATATTTGAGGCACCGTGGCTTCACTTTTAAAAACAAATCTCACATAGCTTTCATGTTGCTGGTTTCTTTACAATAAAACGTTGAGATGGAGCTAGGATGGGTACCTATGATGTGGACGAATCCATATTTGACATGTGATCACCTCGAAAAGTCACGTACTTCTGAGCTTCACCTCTCGTCATGCCAGAATGATGGTTGTATTTTAATATATAATATTGTATTATATTATTTTGCATTATATTACATTATATTATTTTGCATTATATTATATTATATTATATTTGATTATATTATGCTATATTATGTTATATTATATTATATTATATTATAATATAGTATATTTTAACATTTAATATCATACTATATGTATTGTATTATTTTATATTATGTTATATTATATTACATTACATTATATTTGATTATATTATATTATATTATGTTATGATATATGATATTACATTACATTATATTGTATTGTAGTGTACCTTGCATTGTATCTTGTTGTATTGTATTGTGATCTGTGACAGTTCTCAATCATTGATTCCCCTCCCCCCTCCAAATCAGGCTGAAGGTTAACTATTGGGCCTATGGGCGTACCCAAGGCACAACAAATATTTTCAGGGCAGCATTGTGCGTCAAAAAGGTCATTTAGCAACGAAACAATTTCACAAAGTGACACCCATGCACATGGATGATGTCCCAACCACTGATCTGGGATTGACTGCATGTTTTGGCACCAGGTGTATAACTGACGGTGCGAGAGATACGGGAAGCTTAAAGACTCTGCATGTCGTTCAGTTCTCGAGCTACCTGGAAACACCACGAGGAGGGGTATGCTAAGCATACCCCAGTGCTTCGGTTATCATTCACGGCCATGGGTTGCACAATCCTCATTGGGCAGCTCTTCCCGTGTCGACTATTTCTTTGACTCTTAGCGTGTAATCAGGGTTATTCTTATCGGCCAACTAGCGCTGAAAAAGTACCAAAAGTTAAAAACCTCGCTGATTTTCACAAGGCTTCCACGTGTGACACATGTGTTCTTCAAGACGGCGATGTCCGACATCACCTGGCGGAATGATTGGCCTCCGATTGCTGCACACTGTCTGTCGAATGTCCAATGTCAAAATGTCGAAAGCGAGGCCTGTCATCCCCGTGCGTTCGCACACGGTTGACTGCGACGGTCGTGCGCCGATTGCGGGCGTACGCACAATGCTACACCACAAGCGGATCCAGGGATATACGGACACTTGCTGTGGAGGGGCGCCATTTTTTCGGAGGGGGCCTGCCTTACTCCGGGGGGGGGGGCCATCGGCTGAAAAACTTGTTGAGAACGACTGCACTCGAGTGTCCTGAATGGGCGGCTTTTTCCAGTCGAAGAGGCGGCACTTGTCTATCTGGAGGGAGGGGGTGGCACACACACACACACACCTGAATGGGCGGCTTTTCCAGTCGAAGGGGCGCCACTTGTCTATCGGGAGGGAGGGGGTGGCACACACACACACACCTGAATGGGCGGCTTTTCCAGTCGAAGGGGCGCCACTTGTCTATCGGGAGGGAGGGGGTGGCACACACACACACCTGAATGGGCGGCTTTTTCCAGTCGAAGGGGCGCCACTTGTCTATCGGGAGGGAGGGGGTGGCACACACACACACACCTGAATGGGCGGCTTTTTCCAGTCGAAGGGGCGCCACTTGTCTATCGGGAGGGAGGGGGTGGCACACACACACACCTGAATGGGCGGCTTTTTCCAGTCGAAGGGTCTATCGGGTCTATCGGGAAGGGTCACTTGTCTATCGGGGGGAGGGGGTGGCACATGCCCCCAGTTGCCCGCCCCCTGGATCCGCCACTGTGCTGCACACGCCGAACTGTCGGTCGCCGCTGCTGCGCGGATCCCTCTTGTCCACCGCTTCCGCGTGGTCGCGCGGCCGGCGCCGACCACGCCAGCAGCGTGAGAAAACCGCCGTTTGACCAGCCGGCCGGCTCGGATCTCTCCGACCGGTGCGGTGTTCATGCGACGCAACGCCGGCTTGAGTGGTCCGGCGTCGGAAGCGGCCCAGTGGCCGGAAGAGCGTGTT
>JAOTOM010003351.1:0-102500 GCA_034440615.1 Ashinkailepas kermadecensis | reverse complement strand
GACCCGCATGCATTAGCCGTACATGAAATTGATTTGTGGTCTGGCGCTGGAAATTTGGCATGTTCAAGCCTCGACTTCGCAGCTATAAGCTGTGAACTTTGTAGTGCTTGACTGTAAAACTATATTAAATCGCGAGTTGGCAGACAAATTCATTTAATCATCGGGTAGTAGTACGTTGAAATGAATTTTTCACCAACGAGGGTTTAATGATTTTATCCCGCACCGCATACAAAGCAATGTTCAGCTTTCCCATACATGATTAATGGGGTTTGTTTTATCTTGCATCTACAGTTCTGAATACACACAGACAACGCAAAGATGCCTGAAACATTTTTACTTTAAAAACTTAAAACTTTACACTTAAAATCGTCACCGAATGTTTGGCAACCACTGCTAGCCCAAATCGCATACACCTTTTTGCTTAGCACGCTTGACCTTTTTGTTTAGCACGCTTGACCCCCAGCGACAATTCCTCACAATTTGACATGCTTAGATTAAGCGATAATTTAAAACAAAAAATCGGCACCCGTTGCTAAGACGTGGGTCTTGCCGTGGACTGAGATGTGGGAGACGTGTTCACTCGCCCCCCCCCCCCCCGATTTAGTTAAGTTTAGCATTCCGCCTATGGCGTCGCATAGACACGTCGCATAGGCACGTCGCATGCCGGATGCTGGCAAAGCAAACGAATCTTCGCCTTGTTCTTTGAAGAATCGGCAATGCCAAACTTAAGCATCCTTGATAAGGAACGCGAGCATGTGCATGTGCTAAGTTACTCACAAGTCGGTTCTTGCACTTCCGACCACACCGCCAGCTGACTACACTGCCAGCTGACTACACTGCCAGCTGACTACACTGCCAGCTGACTACACTGCCAGCTGGCTACACCGCCAGCTGACTACACCGCCAGCTGACTACACTGCCAGCTGACTACACTGCCAGCTGACTACACTGCCAGCTGACTGACGCCTACTGCGAGGAGTCCCTCGAAGTGATTAGACAGGGACAGAGCTTGTGTTCTTTTGACATTGTTTTGCAGGAGTTAACATAGATAAATGCATTTGTATCGGTCATAGTGAAAAACAGTCACGAGAGGATAGGTCAGGTCTGGCCAGTATCAGTCTTGAAAGCCACCTTCCAAACTATACGTGTTAGAGACACAGGGAGAATACCATTGGCAAGTCAATATGCCTATAGCTCATATCACACCTTATTTCTTCATTTTCAGGCATGCTAAGGCCGGTGGAGGCTAGGTCTAAAGATGCTAGGTCAATCCAGTGACATGGCCTTAACCTTAGATAATTACCTGGAAAATATGAAAATATATGTATCGTGTCCTTCCAGCAAAAACATTCAAGCAAAATATTTGCATCTGATTGCCATCCGAAAATTATAAGATCAGGTCAGGTCATACTATATGTCCAGGCCAAGTAAGTTCAAGCTTCAGCTCCGGAACATCATTTTTGAAGTATGCAATTGTGTTTCAAAACGAACTGATGTGATACTAGAGCATCTGTGTAAACTATCCAGCTTCTCACCTCATGACCTGACCTGAGGCCATGCTGCGACAAAACATAAATTGATAAACCGATCTCTTCAGCCTTCGCCTATGTGTGCACTGCGTGGAAAGTAATTCAAAATAAAGGTCAAACGAGGTCAAATCTGGTCGGCTTGCATGAGGTCAGGTCATCTCATGTGATTGGTTTTCATTCAATCTCAAGTCGCACGACTTGGGCAGTACTGAAACCGAATTCAGGTATCACTTGGCGAGGACCAGCAACGTTCCTCATAAGATAGCATTGTGTAGGATATACACGATAGGTGACCTGAGCTTATGCCATTGACCCTTTACACATAAATTAACCCAGAACACTTATGCAATGCTCTCTGTCATTCTTGGCGCGACACATTACCACAAATTGAGTTTTTCCCACTGAATACGGTGCGAATATGCGGAGATTGACCTGACCACAGGTCACCAACCTTGACATTAATGAACATTCCCAGATAGGAGTTTGTTCATCTTGATGAAAGGACATCATGCTATGGGTTTGGGAATTATATGTTGCTGGTGGAGCCACTCTGGCTGGCGGCACTTTGAATATTTAAGAAAATCATTCCCTTTCACCAGTTCCAGGTCGATCACCTTTGATGTCTTGGACCTGAAGTATTTTTACAAAATATGCAAGCAGATGTATAATCAAGTACAACAACGTTGGTGTGTCTGCGTCTATTCATTCGGCCGCTATCGCGGAAAACCCTGAGGGGGTGGGGTCTCTCGATCCCTCCCCCCGGCACGGCGATGGGGTTAAAGTCATTATGAATTTGCTCGATTTCCGGAAAAGGCTTTCGCAAACAGAAATGGCATGTGACTGCGAGAGGCTTCCTTCCGAATGGTGGTCCGAGGACGTGGTTAGCCTTGCCATCTTGTGCGGAATGCGTTTCACGAGGTTACTCCCACCGCGCGAACGCGAGTAGTAGTAACGTGCAGTAGTAGTAGCAACGTGTGGTAGTAGTAGTAACGTGTGGTAGTAGTAGTAACGTGTAGTAGTAGTAGCAGTAATAGTAACAACGTGCAGTAACGTGAGTGGCCAGACGAGACCTCGCAGATTGTGCAGGAGAGAGATGGAGGAAAGAAGAGAGAGAGCGAGAGAAGAGAAGAGAGGGAGAGGGAGAGGGAGAGGGAGAGGGAGAGGGAGAGGGAGAGGGAGAGGAAGAGGAAGAGGAAGAGGAAGAGGAAGAGGAAGAGGAAGAGGACGATGAAGAGGAAGAGGAAGAGGACGATGAAGAGGAAGAGGAAGATGAAGAGGAAGAGGAAGAGGAAGAGGAAGAGGAAGAGGGGAAAGAAGAGGAAGAGGAAGAGGAAGAGGAAGAGGAAGAGGAAGAGGAAGAGGAAGAAGAAGAGGAAGAGGAAGAGGAAGAGGAAGAGGAAGAAGAAGAGGAAGAGGAAGAAAGGAAGAGGAAGAGGAAGAGGAAGAGGAAGAGGAAGATGAAGAGGAGAAGAGGAAGAGGAAGAGGAAGAGGAAGAGGAAGAGGAAGAGGAAGAGGAAGAGGAAGAGGAAGAGGAAGAGGAAAAGAGGAAGAGAAGAGGAAGAGGAAGAGAGAAGAGAAGAGGAAGAGGAAGAGGAAGAGGAAGAGGAAGAGGAAGAGGAAGAGGAAGAGGAAGAGGAAGAGGAAGAGGAAGAGGAAGAGGAAGAGGAAGAGGAAGAGGAAGAGGAAGATGAAGAGGAAGAGGAAGAGTAAGAGAAGAGAAGAGAAGAGAAGAGAAGAGAAGAGGAAGAGGAAAGGAAGAGAAGAAGAAGAGGAAAGGAAGAGAGAGAGAGAGAGAGGGAGAGGGAGAGGGAAGAGAAAGAAAGAAGAGAAGAGAGAGAGAGAGAGCACAAGATGCATTGGTCTTTTTTTTCGGGCACCTGACCCATTGTAGCCCGCGATTACGTTCGGGCGCTTTTTTACCTTTGCCATGAACAGAGCCACGATCTGGGCGTTTTTTTGAAACTGGGGGCATGTGCCCCCTCCCCATGGAAAGGTAGCACCCTCCGAGTGGGAAAAGCTCTAGTGCATACCTCCCACTCCCTCGGCGGATTTTTTTTCTTCAGCCAAGGCCGCCCATTTTAGAGGAATGGGCCTTTGAGACGAACAAACGCCCCTCCGAAATGTGCCCAATCCCTGAGAAATTCCCCCCTTTCCTGGATCTTGCCCTGAGCGGCACGGCTGTCCTCCCGAACCGGAGGGGATGTTGTGTTTACTAGCGTACTAGTTGTCAGTGTACAGCCGTGGGCCCTGCTCCGATGGAGCCGCATGGAATTGCTTGCAACATGTTGTGTTGTGCTGTGTTATGCTGTGTATATGTTAAATTACTTGTAGCTTTTTGTGTTGTATTGTGTTGTACTTGCGATACATTACTTGTAACGTGTTGTGTTCCGTTGTGTTGGTGTTAAATTACTTGTAACGTGCTGTGTTGTAATGTGTTGTGTTTGTGATAAATTCCTTGCAACGTGTTGCATTGTGTTGTGTTATGTTTGTGTTGAATTACTTCTAACGTGTTGTGTTGTGTTGTGTTTGTTTTTGATTACTTGTACGTGTTGTGTTGTGTTGTGTTGTGTTGTGTTATGTTTGTTGAATTCTTACGTGTTGTTTTGTGTTGTGTTTGTGTTTGATTACTTGCGTTGTGTTGTGTTGTGTTGTGTTGTGTTGTGTTGTGTTGTGTTGTGTTGTGTTGTGTTGTGTTGTGTTGTGTTGTGTTGTGTTGCGTTTGTGGTGAATTACTTTAAACGTTTTGTTCGGTGTCGGCGAGATGTTATTAGCAATGATGTTGCATTCAAAGGTGGGTCAAACAACTACCTTTGAACTACGTGGCTTTACAAAGTAGCAATGGTGTTTTCCGGTTTCGGCCCCAAGCTCGCCAAGCAGCGCCTGCTAGTTCCACGCAAGAGTTCGGCTCAATTCGCGAAGCTCTTTGTGATGTCAGTGACGTGTGTGATGAAGCCTCTTTGATCCAAATGAACTCTTAAGAACTTGAAACTTTTCGTGTGTTCAATGGCTGTTCTGTCGATGTGAAGCGATGTTAGAATATTCGCAATTTGGTTTCGCAGTTGTGTTGGTTTCTCAGCTTTCAGAAAGGATCGTGCAGTTCTCCAAATGGCTACGTCATTCGCGAAAAGCAAAATTGTTTGTTGCCGTGGTCGACAAACATGCTGTTCATCACGACGAGAGAGAGAGAGAGAGAGAGAGAGAGAGAGAGAGAGAGAGAGAGAGAGAGAGAGAGAGAGAGAGAGAGAGAGAGAGAGAGAGAGAGAGAGAGAGAGAGGGCTGACATATGCACGTGGTTGAATGTGACAGCTACATCTCAGTACGCGGTTATCCAGGGGTGGAGGCTCGTGTACTTTGGTAATGTCCAGTGCAACACCAATCAAAATATGGCTGCTACATGACAATACCAATGTTTCGTTTTCCCACCTAATGGTCACCCACTACTAGTATTAATCACGCCCTGAAGTTTCAGAGAGCAACAAATCCCGTTTAAAGAAAGGGACAGTTGCTACTGAATACATCAGTGTTTAAAACAACGAAGGGCTAGCAACAGGCATTCAATATACAGAGTTGACAACAGCGTTACTTTACTCTATCATAAAAGATAACTGTTGAGTACGCCTATATATTTGACGAATGCATCAGGGTGCAACAGGCTTCAAAGGTAAACCGCGTCGTCATTGATGTGGACGCCATATATTTGGTCGCAATGCACAAAATGGGTTTTCCGCTTGAGTATTCAGTATACGCCGCTACATGAAAGCAATGTGGTTGAATCACATGTCGGCACATTGACAATTCTAAGAAGCCTCCGCCTGTGTAGTTATCGTTGTGTGCATGCAGCATCGTTGCGGGCAGCGTCCAACGTCGTGCAGGTACGAGCCGAATGAAGTTGTCAGCTGTTGCTTTCTGCCGTCGGGCGCAACGGCGGAAGACGTCGAGCGAATTGGTGTGCTCCAGAGAATGTCGCAGTCGTTGTGGTCGTTTGGTCGACCAGCTAACCAGCACAGCTAGCAAATGAGAGTGGTCTCAGCCCTACTGCAATGGAATGCTGTTTGTGCGGCTTCGGAAATTGGATGACTTAGCTCTTCCGCCACGTGGTAGGAGAGGCGTCCTGCAGATGCAGATCGACAGTGCATCATTGGTGTTGCCTCTGTGATGTTGACCGTAGCGGACCTTAACCCTCCCCGTATTTCCTGTCAGATCTTCACATCCCGTCTTTGGGGGGGGGGGGGGGGGGGGTGTTAGAATATACCCCCTCTAATTTCCAAACTAAACGTCGCACAAAAACGAAATAGGTGTCATCGAAGAGCGCTCGACGAACAGGTCCAGAAATTCACCCCAAAAATATGCCCTTAAAAAGTGGTGTCACTAGTGGGGGGGGGGGCTATATGATCACTATTGACACTATGTTTTTGGCTCTGGAGAGTTCATTTTGGAGCAGATTTTAAAAACAAAACATATTTGGAGTCAGACAAGGAATGCGAATGGACATTGGTTCCGAAATGTTCGCCTACCCAAATTTTTAGACATATTCAAAATTTAGAGTTTTCGATTTTTCGAATCTTTCTTTTTCTAATGGGTAGAACACACCGTGAAACGTTGTTTTAAGTAAGCTTAGCCTCAAACAAATTGCTCACCTTTAGCCAGAATCTTCGATTTTAGTCCTAATAGACAAATATGCAAAACAAGTAAGTCATACAAATGCGAAGACATTCTACAATTCCTCTAGTGCGATTTTATTGCGCCACTAAAGATAAGTAAGCGCTGAAAGTTTCAGTCAAATATCTTTACCTGTTAAGGTGTGACGACTGGTTGAACGTTTTTGGAGGTGACCTCACCTGACGGTGATTAACTTGGTGACCGTGAGTGACCTGACCTGAACATTTTCGCACATGTCAAATTCATTTGGGAAAAGGTATGCCAATTTTCGGCGCGCTGCCGGGCACCGTTTCTTTTCCACTGTCAGCGGAATACCTTATAGGGGAGGGGGTGTAAAAGGACCCACCCCCGAGACGGCGCTGGCTGAAGTGATCTATGACTTGTTGTGGGTCAGTGATGTGTTTGTGGTTGCGAGTCTTCAGTTGGGGGATGAGCACTTCAGGCACTTCGAACTGAGGCGCTTCGTCAGACTACATCCACTGCCGGTTGGTGAAAGCCGATTGGATTGTGGCGTGACATTTTGCTGCTCGAATTGTGCAACAAGCCGTGTCTTGTGATGGTCTATACCACAGAATATGCGCCTCGCACCCACGCCTTTTGTACTGCTGGTGGACGTGGCGACCAGCGGCCATTGCCCCTGGACAGCCAGGGCTTTGGGACGGAAACCCTGTGCTGCTGAGCTGACGGCTCAGAGCATTACTTCAGCATTGCAGCTGCCCGACCTAGTGAGGCTGATGCAGGGGTGGATCTAGGGGGCACAAAGACCAGGCTCCCACCTACCCCAAGTGGCCGATTTTTGCCGAAATGTTGCACTAAAATGGCATGCGCTTGCAATACAAGAACATCTTATCATATAAATAGTGTCTCGGCACACCCGACGAATGTGAGCTGCTAACATCGGATGTGATTTACGAAAGCGGATATTGTTTTTAATCCCCTCTCAAAAATGCCCATGGTTTCGCCCCCCCCCCCCCCCCCGCGCTGAGATCCACCCACTCCTCGAATGTTGCCCAGCTCGCCCTTTACCAATTCCAAGACGATGCGCGTGACCTGGTGCGGCGTACAGTGAGCCTGATTGTAGTCGTGTATGGTAATCGTTCAGTTCGGGGCCGTTCGAGACTGACCAGTCGAATACGAGGCGACAGTTGCTGGGTGCGACACGTCAGATCAATACACGTCAAGTGCGGACCTCTTAGTGCCGGATTGCGGTGGGCGGTGGCTCCGATGTTTAGTGGCACTAACTTGGGGTTTGAGATCAACCGTATAATTGTGCGGCTTCGTGTTCCAATTTTGTCGCCGCGCCAGGAGCGGTTGATGGTCTTTGAAATCTGACATCACGGCCGACAGAGGTCAGGTCAGTGAACTCGTGTGGCGTGGGATTTGCAGCTGACGGTGGGATCCAAAGTGATTGGACAGTTGTTCGGCAATCGGCGAAACTAAAACCGACTGCTACGCAATTTAGAGAGGTGTATAACGTAACTCGGCGATGAAGAATTCTGTCTAGGGTCAGAATTGTTGCGGCCAATTTTAGAACTGGGTCACTGGCGTCGTCAACGTGTCATGTGTAATTCGTAATGCTATTGCAAATAGAATCTGAGTCGCTCGTTCACCTCTAAGTGGAGAAGACCGCAAACATTGGACTGTGGCTTTACGGCGCACTCAGCAGCTGAGGCCATATGGCGTCGCCGGCCTCTCACCCTGGCAGGAAGGGCGGGCATAACGGGGAATCGAACCCCGTGCCTCTGGCGTGCCAGACGCTCGTCTTAACCACGGAGCTACCGACGCCCGGTCCTCAAACAATTCCGGATGTGTGCTTCCTTGAAGCCAATCACGGTTTGCGTTCTAGGATTTCTAACTTAAAATTACAAACTTGTTGGGAATGCCGTTCACTCCCGGCGGCACCAACACGATCTCCAGTGCCACTTCTGTATTGGCATTCTTGCTCAGTCTTCTAGAACTACTTGAGAAATACTTAGTTCAGTCTGACCGCGGCCATCGGCCGTATGTCACCACTCGCCAGACACTCGGTGCGGCCGGTGTTGTGTTGGGCCGGACAACACCTAGTGCCCGCCTGTGCCAATAGGTGGCAGTGCACACGCACTGACTCGCAGGGCACGATACTGCAATTCCATTGAAGGAAAATACCGATTGGCAAACGTGCTGGTCTGTGCTGATGGTTCTGGCAGCGGGGAGGGGTGTGCGGGGAAGATGGGATCTACAGGAGTGGGAGTGAACTGTGTGTGGAGTCCGACAGAACTGGCTGCCGGCTCTGGTGAAGCGGGTTATACCGGTGATGACCTCTGGGCGATAGAGCGCTTCTCGAGCCTGGCAGGCGGGTTGGCGTCGGTGTGGGATGAGGACGAGGTGTGTGTGGGTTGGAGACGAGGTGTGTGTGTGAGGTTGGGGGCGAGGTGTGTGTGTGAGGTTGGGGACGAGGAGTGTGTGTGGGTTGGGGACAAGGAGTGTGTGAGGTTGAGACGAGGTGTGTGTGAGGTTGGGGACGAGGTGTGTGTGTGAGGTTGGGGGCGAGGTGTGTGTGTGAGGTTGGGGACGAGGAGTGTGTGTGGGTTGGGGACGAGGAGTGTGTGAGGTTGAGGACGAGGTGTGTGTGAGGTTGGGGACGAGGTGTGTGTGTGAGGTTGGGGGCGAGGTGTGTGTGTGAGGTTGGGGACGAGGTGTGTGTGAGGTTGAGGACGAGGTGTGTGTGTGAGGTTGGGTACGAGATGTGTGTGAGGTTGAGGACGAGGTGTGTGTGAGGTTGGGGACGAGGTGTGTGTGTGTGTGTGTGTGTGTGTGTGTGTGTGAGGTTGAGGACGAGGTGTGTGTGAAGTTGGGGACGAGGTGTGTGTGAGGTTCATTCAATACGATAACTGTGCCGTTCGCCACCCTCACTCAGACTGCCGTTCAAGTTCACCCTGAATATTTTCGGCTGTCCATGTATGATATATACATGCATCTACCCATGTGTATATATATAGAGAGAGGGAGAGAGAGAGAGAGAAAAAAAAAGTGTATAATCTTCAACGTTTATATTCCTGTGTGCTCTGAAAAGCGAATATGACGGTCAACACCCGCCCCTTTTCATCCGAATGCAAGACAAAATAACTGCGCCACTATGCAAACACCACTAAGTTTGCCAGAGCATAAAGTAAGTTATTGGACTGATGTTGGTCCACGAAGGTTACATCTGAATGGGAAATAAAGTTGCGCACAGCAAGTCAACATTTCCATCTGAGTCCAACGGCAGTTGCTGGGGGACGGGTCGACCTCAATAGGACTTCATCAGTACATCAAATATGTAGCAGTGAAGCTGAGAGTACCTCCATTAATGAAAAACTGTCGACGTTCACGCTGTTGCCCCCAATGTCTCCTCACCGTTGGGAAATACATAACAGGAAGAACGCTATTCGAGGAATGTCGAATGAGGAATCTGAGGAATACAACCGTTCATACGAGTAGAAAAGTGAGACCAGAACCAAATTAAAGATTCACATAGATGTTAATGCGCTTCAGCTTTATTGGTATAACTCCCAAAGCACTGAAATGCTGGCGAACGTTCCGCCTTTCCGGGTACTCAATAATGGACTATCAGCTCTTGAAACCAAACAAATACAATAATATTACCACACCACCATCGGCTGTACATAAAGTAGGTCGTGAACCACCCAATAAACAAGCAACAAAAGCTCTCTTGTGCAACATGGTAGACGAGAGCGCTTGACTTTCAGTTCGATTTCCTCTTCCTGGGAACATTTCTCTTACAGACATTTCAGTGCTGTCCCGCCGCATTTTGTCTCGAGCTGCCGACCCGCATCTTCAAGATCACCACTTGTTGGCACGTGCAGCGCTGGCTTAAGCAGGCTTACAGGCTTAAATTGTCACCTAGCACACGCTGAGGAATGTCAACCGACGCCGTGGTAAGCCCGACTTGACGGTGGCAGTGAGGAGTGGCACTACTCGGCATCTTGACCTCTTAAACAAAATGGAGGTTTAGCTCCAATTCTTCGTGGGGTGGCTTCATGGGACGTGGCCCTACGCTAAGCAGAGCTTGTTGCGTGAACGCTGGCTCCACCACCAGATTCGTGAATTGCAGTTCAACGGCAGAATTTTGACCGGGAGCTTAACGTGCCGTCAATGCACCGACACGGCCGCCCCGGTGCCGCGTCCCCGGCCTTACTGGGCCAGCTGCCAACTGACCTTCCCAGCCGGGGGGCTATGCGAGCGAGTGTAGCGACTCGAACCCTATGCTGCCAGGACAGGGGAGACCAATGCAGGCTGGCGCTCTAACCGACTGAACTTGTGTGGTTCTTTAACCGATAACACTACCTTAGGATCTCAAGTAAGTGTGAGGGAAAGCAAGCATTCACTCCGTGAGTTGTTGATACTTGAAAAGGTAGAAAATATCAGTCATCAAGGGGAATATTAAGGTCATCGGAGCTGACAGAAGTTCTTACGGAATTACGCGTCCTGCCGGTGATTGGTCGAAGCGCTTGTTCGCGGTAGCGACCTTTTATTTAAATATACTTTATCGTGGACTCTGGGTTTGACCGGAGAAGAAAGACGAGGTACCCGACCCTGGGAGATCTCGTGTGACCGCAAGTGATCGCCTTGACCTCGGGTCATCTTAGAGCTTTCGATGCTAAATTCGAGTTCAGCGACCATCTTTGACTAATTAAACGCTAAAGTGCGCCGTAGTCTTCAGCTTATCCCATTCTATTTTAACCTTACTTTATTGGGTAGCATGGCTGGATCTAGTCGGCCTGAGTAGGGAGTGCCTCACCCCAGGTAACGGATCATAGTGAAACCTGACCTTAATTCGGCACAATTTATGGTGTCACGAGATCACTTGCGGTCACACGAGATCTCCCAGGGTCGGGTACTTCGTCTTTCTTCTCTGGTCAAACCCAGAGTCCAAGATAAAGTGTATTTAAATAAAAGGTCGCTACCGCGAACAAGCGCTTCGACCAATCACCGGCAGGACGCGTAATTCCGTACGAACTTCTGTCAGCTCCGATGACCTCAATATTCCCCTTGATGACTGATATTTTCCACCTTTTCAAGTATAAACAACTCACGGAGTGAATGCTTGCTTTCCCTCACACTTACTTGAGATCCTAAGGTAGCGTGACATTTTTTCGGCACAATGGTTTCTCAGCAAATCGGCCATTGACTGTGCGTTGTCGCAATGTCCAGTCGCTAGCCACAATTCTGCAGCAGATCCACTGAGGAACGTGGCTTGCGGTGAGGTAGTGTGGTTACCCCACCACTTGTCTTGTCAGGATAAATGGCGCTCCCCAGGATCTTCATCAAATATATCTCGATATCCACCATTGCTGATGTGCAGATGACATAGATAACTGGTGTGCCTACCCGAACGTTGACCAGACCAATCGCGTCGTCCAGCCAGCGCTCGATTATGGATGGGGGTGGTGCAATCGCTGGGAATTGCAAATGTCAGCCAACAAGTCGGCAAAAAGGAATTTTCCGCTCAATATCATCCCGTTCACTGAACGGTACCTCTGCGTTTAAATAGCCGAAGCATGCCTGCAGTTTTTCATTTCAAATACCTCAGAATTGCACTATGTAGTAGCCTCATATTTGGTCCGCACGTGGATAGCATCAGGCAGCGATATTTTCGTCGATTTAGCACACTGCAAGTGTATTCCGGACAAGCGTGGTGCACTAAGGTAGCCCTGCTTAGATTGCATGCTTTGATTTTGGACTGCTCTTTGCCTGCAATCTGCTTGCTTTTCAATTGCTTTTTATGCAATCTGTCCCGGAAAATAGTATTCATTGAAGCAATGCAGAATCAAGCACTTCGGATAATCACAGCCTTAACCCTGGTCGTCGTGCCGGGTGAGGTGGGGGGAGGGGGATGCTGTCGTGAGCTCCCCCTCATGTTTTTCCGCGATAGGGGCCGAAAAAAATTAACGCAGAGGCACCACATTTTCAGTAGCATATTACACATTTGGTTTGCACATTTTGAAAAAATGCAAGGTCCAAATCATCGAAGGTCATTCACCTTGTGGGAAAAGTTATTTTGGCTACGTGAATAGTACTATGGACCTCGACGTTGACGATATTAAAGACCCCGGGAGTATTAATTCAATAGCTGTGAGCTTCCATCTCAGAGCTTTGATTCGACCATCTTGACAGGCACCTCAAATCCAGCATTTATATTTCGTGCAATTACTCAACAGTCCAACGGCCACAATGCTTCAGGTTTTAATGGTGCAGCGTGATATACGAGTTGTTACTATAGCTTCATCTTGACACAGACAGGTACAACTGTCTCACATACGATTCACACATCCATCCCACATCTTCATACACCTCGACAGTCACATCTTCATACAACATCTCAGTCTCTCATCTCAAGTTCCAAGTTCAGATATTCCAAGAAGCAGCAGTGGCAACAGATATTTCAACTTATATACGGACCGGTCTTCATTCGCTCTACGACTTTCAAGTATTCAAGCGGTTACATCTCAGCAGTCACACAGCGACTCTCAGGCAGAGTCCTCAGACGTACCTCAGTACCGTAGTGTGGAGCCGGCGGCTGGCCGGCGGCGGCCAGCCGCCCGCCTCCGGCGACCGCTCGGTCGCGCGTCTCCGTGGCAAGTGAGCGAGTGCCCTCGGCCCCGCCGCGAGGTAAAACCTAGCCAGCGACACGTCATGGTCACGCGACGGTCTATGCCGCCTTCCAGGGCATCAGCCCCGGGCAGCCATGAACTGTCGCCTAGAGAGAACAATGGCGGACTCTGAACAACGGCGGGCCTGCAACGGATGTCCCTCTGAGACATCAGAGACAGACTACGTCAGCTCAGAGTCGTTATGAATCTCAGTCCCTCTGTGGGAATCACTGCTGACTGCGTCGTGGCAGCCTCGCGCCGGTCCGGCGTCGGACACCAGAGCTGCTGCCTCAGCACATACTTCCAAACAATGCCGACACGGCGGCTCCGCGCTGTTCACAGACAGCCGGCAGATCGGGGCGCTGCAGCCCAATTGTCATTTCACATATCAGAGACACATGGACATTCATCCAGCAGTCAACTATTATTACATGTCACCATTACATTCATAATCCTTACACACATCCAAGACACACCTGTCATATCACAGTCATACCACTCAAGTACTTACACCCATGCCATTTGTCATCTATACACCTTTCATCTTTCAGTCATGTACACACACACACACACACCTGCCATGGGGTTCCCAGAATAGACTTGCTTACATACATCACCCAAGACAACCACATTCACATCACTGGCATTCACATTCACATTACCCCAGACATTTCATCATCTGACGACGGCGGCCGGGCATCCAGGTCACGCCGCGGTGGCAGGGCGCCGGCCGGAAAGGGGAGGGGAACAGGGTAAGGTCCGCTGCTCGGCCCCGACTGCAGCGGTGGCTTGCCTACGTAAGCAGCCAGACAGGCTGGCGCCGGGTATCTGCCGGAACCCGTCACGACAGGCGAACTGTGGGGGAGGGGGCTAAATTTCTGGAATTAAGACGCCCCCAACAGGAAGCTTCGCTACAACCTGGAACGAGTCAAAGGGAGTGGAAAAAATTTCCCCCAAAAATCAAATTGTGGCCAGAGTAGTTGCAACATATAACCACCAAACTCACACCACGCTGTCCTTTCATCAAGACGAAGAAACTCCTATATGGGAATGTTCAGTAAGACCAAGGCTACTGACCTGAGGTCAGGTCAATTTACGCAAGTGTTTACCATATTCAATGGAGAAAAATCGATCTAGAGGTAATTTGTCACGCCAGGATTGACACAGAGCATGAAATAAGCACTCTGGTCTAATTTATGCGACACTGTTCTATGATATAAGATCAGGTCACTTAGCATGCAGATTCTACACAATGCCATCTCATGCAGAATGGTGCTGTTAATCGCCAAGTGATACCTGCATTCGACTTCAGCACCACTGTCTAAGTTGTGCGAAATGAGATTGGATGATAAACGAATGACTTGAGATGACCTGATCTTGTGCAATCTGACCTGATCTGATCTGATTTGACCTTCGGTTTGAATTACTTCTCAAGCAGTGCACACATAGGCGAGGGCTGAAGAGATCGGTTCATCAATTTGTGCCTAGTCCCAGCGTAACCTGGGGTCAGGTTACGAGGACAGAAGCTGGACAGTTAGCAAATATTTTTCAGTATCATGTCAGTTCTTTTTGGAACACAAATTATACTTTAAGGGTGTGGTTGCGGAGATATTCAAGCGTACATTTACTTGACATCACCATATGGCATGAGCTAACCTGACATGGGAATTATCCGATGCCCACAACACAACACACACACATATATATATATATATATATATATATATATATATATATATATATATATATATATATATATATTTAATTGCTTGAATTGGTCACCATATGGCACCATATGGCATGAGCTAACCTGACATGGGAATTATATGATGCCTACCAAATATACATATGTATTATATTATATTATATTATATTATATTATATTGTTTGAATTGTTCTATTGGGATGACCCGATACACAAATATTCATATTTTCCATGTAATTCTCCAAGGTAAATATAATGTCACTGGACTGACCTATTATGACCCTAAGGGACCTTAGCATGGTAGAATAGAGAAAGCAGATGCGATATGAACTATAAACTGTACTGACTTCCCAATGGAATTTTCCATGTGTTTCTAACATGCATAGTTTGGAAGTTGGTTTTCAAACCTGATGCTGACCTAACCTGACCTACCCTGTCTTCACCCTTTTTAACTATGATCGATATTAATTGATTCATATATGCTAATTCTTGCAAAACAAAATGTCCAAAGAACACAAGATCTGCTTTTTCAAACCATTTCCTGGGACTGAAGTCAGGGTCCTTATTTTGACCTAATACGACCTCTGGTGACCTCATTATTCAGTCAAAATGCAAATCTAAGGTATATTTCGGGCTCACCATGACCAGACCATTCAAACGGAGTTCTGCATTTCATCCTAGACACGTAGATCGGACGTTACAGTGTGTGTGTGTGGGAGGGGTGTCAAGAGCCCCCCCCCAATCGGCCCGGCGAAGGCGCATCTGCCGGACGGCACGGCGAGGGTTAAACACATCACCCACACACACTATTCTCGCAAACATTAATCTATCCAGCTTATAACACGAACGAAAACCTCAGTTATTGCCATATTATGCAAAGGAACGAACATACCATATTCACCAGCCTAATCTCGATCTTGCGTATAAACCTCATAACTCGGTAAATGTGCGATATCATGAGGTGCTTAGTTGCCTCGCCGGGCGTCCAGGAGCTTCGGCATTTATTGATGGCATTCTTGGATCGCCGGTGCCAGGACGTCAGCTGCTGAAATTGGCGGGATGTCGTGGTGGCGCGCCAGCCAGAGCCATGGCAGGTGGTCTCCCCGGTGTAGTGGTGGTGGCCAGCCGGAGCCATGGGAGGTGGTCCCCCGGTGTGGTGGTGGTGCGCCAGCCGGCCTGGTGTGGTGGTGGCGCGCCAGCCAGAGCCATGGGAGGTGGTCTCCCCGGTGTAGTGGTGGTGCGCCAGCCGGAGCCATGGGAGGTGGTCTCCCCGGTGTGGTGGTGGTGCGCCAGCCGGAGCCATGGGAGGTGGTCTCCCCGGTGTAGTGGTGGCGCGCCAGCCAGAGCCATGGGAGGTGGTCTCCCCGGTGTAGTGGTGGCGCGCCAGCCAGAGCCATGGGAGGTGGTCTCCCCGGTGTGGTGGTGGTGCGCCAGCCAGAGCCATGGGAGGTGGTCTCCCCGGTGTAGTGGTGGTGCGCCAGCCAGAGCCATGGGAGGTGGTCTCCCCGGCGTCGTATGCCGGTCTGATTCACGACTAAATTGTCCTAAATTGTTTTCCCGGCCCGGAACGATCACGAGCCGAGTGAAGTAAGACCTTTTCCCCGGACTTGGCGTGGGCCAGACAACTTCTGCCTGACGGGAGAACAGCTGGAACATGCGAAACCAAATTAAAATCACCAGTTTGCTTCGTCCTCGAGCCCAGATCTGGATGGAAGCTGTCGGAAACGGCACATCGATGGCGCACGCGAAACGCCCACCTGGACAATTTCAATCGGGACCACATTTTGCTGGTCACGGTATGTGTCCACCACCAGTTGATGTGCAAAGTTTGGCTAGAAACGACCGTGTCGTTTCGGGTCCGGTGACAGAGAGCTGACACGGACACGCCCGCCTAACGAAATAGCATTTCGTCGACACCGATATCTTGTGAGTGATATCTTGATACCTTTATTCTGGTGGCGCCTCAGCTTCTGGTGCTCGCGCACTGGCCTGTGCTGAGCCCACTGCGGCGGTCCTCGAGCCTTCTGATGACCGCTCAATCCATCGCAACGGAAGTTCACTGCATAATTTCACCATTGAAGGGATTTCAAGATAGTGAAGGAATTTCGCGATTATGAAGGGCTTTTCGTGTCGAACCGACGGACGGCCAGTGGATTTGGATCTGGAAATGTCCAGAGGGTGTGATGGGTGGTTGCTGGTGATGCCTGCATGGTCTTCTGCAGGTGCCGATGGCTCAGTTTGCTAGAGAGCTGGCCTGCTCTGGTCTCTCCTGTCGTGGCACGACAGGGTTCGAGTCGCTTCACGCGCTCGTGTTTAACTCCCGGCTGGGAGGGTCAGTTGGCAGCTGGTCCGATAAGGCCGGGGACGAGCTGCCGGAGCGGCCGTGTCGGTGCATTGACGACACGTTACACTTTCGGTCAAAATTATGTCGTTGAACTGGAATTCACGGATTGGGAGGTGGGATCAGGGTCCACGCAAGAATATCTGCTCAGTATAGGACCCTGGACCATAAAGTTACCTCAGCAAGCAGTCGGACAAAATTACTTCTACAATAATAAAATACAATGAATTGCCATGGATATTGCCGGTTATACGTGCGTGTGTGTGTGTGTGTGTGTGTGTGTGTGTGCACTTGTACTTCGTGCATACCGAGGCCATTTTCTGTTTGCACACCTGGGAACCGAGGACGTGAAGTGAATACCGGGAACATTTTTGACGTCCTCGGTTTTCAAACTCCGTCTGGAGCATTGTCAGATGCTTACCAGTCTCCTGACGAATTTTCTCGACATCCTCAGTTTTCACCATATATGTGACCGTGTGTGTCCAGCAGGAGTGTATGTGTGTACTGTGCAGATAAAGTGTGAGCAAGCCGAAAGTTGCAGTGCAGATGTGACGCGCTCATGTTTGCAACTGGACACCACCCAGGTTTGCAACTTGGTGCAAGGTCTGCAGGGTGCCGGAGTGAGGCGTCCGCGCCACTTGGCCCCGGACGACTCGGCTTGCGCCGGGCGGCCGGCACACGCGTTCGGGAAAATATGTTCTTGCAAAGGGATTGGTGCTTCGGTTAGACATATTTCTACCATTCTAATGAGATGGGATAGGACTACGGTTTGGAGGTTAGGAGTTAAGACAGCTAGTATAAGACACACTTTGTAACTAGGCATTAGAGTGTGAGAGAACCAGGCAACCGAGGGTGAGAACATCTGGTGCCCTACATACATATTTAGGCGAAGTACGTTTTAAAACATCTTTGGGTTTGCATCTTAACCCTCGCAGTATCGGGGGATCTTTTTACACCCCCATTAGGTTTTCCGCGGATAGTAAAAAAAAAACTGCGTGCAACAGCGGGCCGAATATTGGCATACCTGTTCCTACATCAATTTGACATGCTTGGTGAAAATGTTAAGGTCAGGTCGTTCACGGTCTCGAGTTAATTAAGGTCAAGTTAGGTCACCTTCAAAAATGTTCAACCAGTCGTCACGCTTTAACGGGTGAAGATGTTTTAATGAAACTTTCAGCGATTGCTTACTTTTAGAGACGCAACAAAGTGCCCCAGAGGAATTTTTGGAATCTTGCGTTTTTGATGACTTACTTGTTTTGTATATTTGCTATTGGGGAAAAATATCGAAGATTCTTGCTAAGTTAAGGCATTTCTATGGGGCTTATCTTACTTAAAACACAGTTTATCGGTGTGTTCTATCAATTAGACACAAACAAAGTAAATAAAGTCGAAAACTCAACATTTTGGAAATAAAAGCTGTATTTTTGAATGCGCGAAAATGTTGGTACCACGGTCCATTTCGTCGTCCTTTTCTGATTCCAAGCAAGTTTTGTTTTCAAAATATACCAAATAAACTACCCAGAGCATACAACTTGACGTCAATCGTGACCACAAATACCCCCTGTTGACGTCACACTTTGAGATGATAAAATGCTGCGGGTGGTTTCTGGTCATATTCGTAGAGCGCTTTCCGATGACAAATCTTCCGGTTTCGTGTGACGCTCAGTTTGGAGATTAGATGGTAATATAATGAGCCCCCATCCCTCCCCTGTGACGGGGTGCGAGGATCTTACCGGAATGGCGGGAACGGTATGGCGGTATTACCTCTAAATTAAATGTTCTAACGTTTAATACCTGGGGAATACGTAGCGCTGACAACGAAGGACTTTGTTCAGATCCCTGAATAAGAATTATAATCATCATACTAGGTTGTTGCAGGAAACCTACTCCAATATTGAACACAATAAAGTTTGGGAATATTTCTCGCTTGCTGAAACTTATCAGCTGAGCTAATGTGCATACATAGGTTTGCTTTCCAAAGTGATTAAAGGTGGATTAAAGGATTCGGGGCCTAGCTGAACCTCGGATGATCTTTTACATTTTCCGAGTTTTTCGGGTTTTAGGCCGAGATAGATAGACTGATGGTTTCAGGGCTTCGGAGTTCCGCACTGCATGAGTTCAATACTGAACTCCATCATAACCCTATGGCAACACGTGACGGTCACCACATTAACTGTCTTTAATTTTGATGAAGTGGGAGGCGCAGCCACATCTGTTCATCCAGCTCCATCAACTTTAACCACATAATTGATATTGACTGATGTGGCAGGGAGCACCATGAGGTGTGGGGCTGCAGTAGGTGACAAGGAGCTTCCGATTTCTGGCAGCGTTATCACTACCACCGCCATAATCTGTCCCCCGTACCGGCGATCACGTGTGAAATTTGAGCAAAATCCGCCTGGCCGTTTTCGCACAGCATGAGTCGAAGCGGCACATACACACAGACACACAGACACACAGCCACACAGACAGACAGACAAACATTTCTCGACAACTTTAGAGAACCGACCGCCATGTATTAAATCTCCGATAGAGATTTATCGTGACATAGTCACTCTAAATCCCATCTACGATTTTGAATAATTCCGATATCGAGCATGCTCCTGATCTCATTCAAAATCTCCTATTTGGTGTCAGGTCAGTTGTGACATTTGATCTCTAAACTCTTTATAGAGTCCGAACTGCGAATTTAATGCTTTCGGCGCTAGTTTGGTATTTGATTGGGTAGGTGTCAGTAAGAATAAACTATGCATTATAATTTGGACACTTTGAGGGGCCAGAACATCAATGAAAGGTCATGAGATCGTGCATTGATCTGATCATGGCAAATTAATTTGCATTAAGCTGCTCGTGCATAGGCATCGCCACAGTGGAGGACGTGGAGAGGGCATAGGTGTCACCATTGTGTGGGACGTGGAGGAGGGCATAGGCGTCGCCACAGTTTGGAACGTGGGGAGGGCATGTGTGTCGCCACAGTTGGGAACGTGGGGAGGGCATGGGGTCGCCACAGTTGGGAACGTGGAGAGGGCATGGGTGTCGCCACAGTGGGGGACGTGGAGGGGGCATGGGTGTCGCCACAGTGGGGAACGTGAGAAGGGCATAGGCATCACGACAGTGTTACAGTTGGGACGTGGGGGGGGCATGGGTGTCGCCACAGCGGGGGACGAGAAGGCATGGACACGACAGTGGGGGGGGGATTCACAGCGGGGGACGTTGAGAGGACGTACAGCTCCCAAAATTCGTTAACCTTAGCAGTACGCCCATGACGTTGAATGAAAAAAAACGACCTAAAACGCCCTCCCCCTCCCCCACCCACCTATCCCAAACATGTGATAATGCGAAGTGCATGGAGCTTTATATGCTGCATCATACATTACACTTCATTTAATCCTGGGAATTATAGGGTGACATTGATGTTCCATTACCAGATCACATTTGTGGCCTGTTCGCCCATCCGACCTATATGACCTATCACCCTATGAATTCCAAAGTACAAATCAGAGCCCAGGAAGTATACTCAATTTTATTGACATTGGAGGAGGTATTGAAAGCTGGAATACAGTTACTCTACTGATGCCTCATATTCACACACACACACACACATGCACGCACGCACACATACGCACGCACGCACGCACGCACGCACACGCACACAC
This sequence comes from Ashinkailepas kermadecensis, assembly GCA_034440615.1. Classification (NCBI taxonomy): domain Eukaryota; kingdom Metazoa; phylum Arthropoda; class Thecostraca; family Neolepadidae; genus Ashinkailepas; species Ashinkailepas kermadecensis. The sequence continues at coordinate 81,977 of JAOTOM010003351.1, read as the reverse complement.
ATACACATATACACATACACATGCATATACATATATATATATATATATATATATATATATATATATTGGTCATCGTCAGAAAAATTGCTTGAAGTGTCGGATCAGTCTTGAAATTCCAATCGCATAACAAAAAAAGAACATTCACTAATCACATATGACAGTTGCAGTGTTAGTTAGTTAGTTATTTGGGTTTTAGGGCGCATCAACTGCATTGGTTATACAGCGCCCATAACAAAACTATTTAATCTGTGTCAATCCTAAACAGGCCTATTGTGCGAGCTTGATCCCGTTGACAGTTGCAGTGCGCGGAACTCATATCATATAGCAGTCGTACAATGCTTTATATTGCGCTGTGTCTCAATCAATGCCGTCACGTTTGTCGGGCAAATATAATGCGACGGACAGGCAAGCTACTGTACAATCAGCTCCAATATAGCACACTATTTCATCTGTTTTTCATTTCCGGGGCGTGTTTCTGAGTAGACAGCGCAATCTGAAGCCGTCGGATGTCAGTACATGTCGCAGGTATTGTCAGGCAATTATTTTATAGTCACTTTTTGTCGTGTTGTTGGAGAATGTGCTGGTGTGGTGTTCCGTCGCGCAAGTGTACAGTCAAGGGTCCACTGAGTCGCCTGTGTTACACCAATGTAGTGTGCCGGGCAAAGTGTACATTGTACAACCTTTGCGGTGGCATGTGAACTGGTACACTACATTGGTGGATTTTAGGTTGTCAAGTGAACCGTGCGGGCTGTTTCTTTCGTGAGAAGACTTGATGTTTTCCTATGTTGATAGCATGTGATGAGTTGTATGTCACTCTTGTTATCTGTAGGGGTTACTTGTCTTCTAATGATGTCTCTTTTTTCTAGTCAGTTTTGTATGCATATATCATTTGATTTGTGTAGTAGTTGCCAGTTTCCGTGCCGTAGTTTTGCTCTGTCTGCTGCTTAGTGAAGTGCTTGTCCATGTGTCGTTTGGTTTCTTGGTCAATGTATGTGTTGGAATAGCCCTTACTTGCCAGAATTTGTTTTTGTCCCACGAGTTCTGTGTCCAGGGACGTCCAATCAGAACAATGATTGTCTGCTCATCTCAGTCCTCACGAGCCTTCAACATAAATAAGCAAGCACCGCTAAAATATATAAATATACGTATATATATATATATATATCTATATCTATATCTATATATATATATATATATATATATATATATATATATATATATATATATATATATATATATATATATATATATATATATATATATATATATATATATATATATATATATATGTATATATATGTGTGTGTGTGTGTGTGTGTGTGTGTGTGTGTGTGTGTGTGTGCGTGAGCGTGCTTGCATACATCGATATGGTAAATGCAGGCAGAGATCCATTTAGATATCCTGGTGTAAGTGCTATATGTGTTCCCAATATACAGGTATATGAAATACAGTCAATCTTGCCGGAATGACGGGAAGGGTTAATGTATTACCTCTAAGTTAATGTTCCACCGTGTAATACCCGGGGAATACGTCGCGCTGACAACGAAGGACTTTGTTCAGATTCCTGAACAAAAGTTATCATCATCATACTAGGTTGTTGCAGGACACCCACTCCAATTTGAAGACGATAAAGTTTGGGACTATTGATGGGATGAGACATCCTTCATTCATGGTGGAAGCAAACCAGATTTTAGTGTAGTGACAATACTTCCTCGCTTGCTGAAACTAATCAGCTGAGCTAATGTGCATACATAGGTTTGCTTTCCAAAGTGATTAAAGGTGGATTAAAGGATACGGGGCCGAGCTGTACCTCGGGTGATCTTTTTCAGCTTCTGAGGTCTTCGGGTTTTAGGCCGAGATAGATAGACTGATGGTTTCGTGGCTTTCGGACTTTTGGAGTTTCGCACTGCATGAGTTCAATACTGAACTCCATCATAACCCTATTGCAACACGTGACGGTCACCACATTATCTGTCTTTAACCTTGATGAAGTGGGAGGCGCAGCTGCATCTGTTCATCCAGTTTCATCAACTTTAACGACGAAGATACGCTCCTGAGCGTGCGAGGGTTACAATTAAGCGAACCAAAAGTGTGGTAAGTCTTGAACGATTTTGAATGATGCTTCCCCATCACCCCCCCCCAGGAGGAATTAATCCTAAGCCTAGCCCAACCCTGGGCAATAGCAATCAGCTGCTGGGGTGTCGTTTAGCCACATATATGACGTATGTGGCGATTGTGATCGATATCAGTTTTTATGTGTTCGCGCGCGAAGTTCACCAATTACAGTGCAGAATTGTGGTGACAATGGAAAGAATAGCTTTCGTGAAACGCAACTCTATGCAACACAGATAAATTGATATTCACAAATCAAATCCTTCCCACAGGAGCTTCGCTGGCGTGGCAGCACGTGCGCCCTATATTATTTTCAACCGGTGAATTTGCCTGAAGCAAGCTCGCCGATTGATCGATGGTTTTCGAGGGCGCTTTGGCAAAAGCTATTTGGCTATTGTCACAAAAATGCTGCAGTGTAACTGGTTCAATTGGTGCGCGCACAGATGAAAAACTGATATCGATCACAATCGTCACACGCGTCATATATGTAGGTAAACGACACCCCAGCAGCTGACGTTATTGTCCAACCTGACTCGATAGGCCTTGGCCTGGCCTGGAGTGACGAGTTAATTGCACGATAGCAAATATTCGCTTAAGTAGGTCGGCCTAATACCACGCGCTTCAATAATGTCAGCTTGAAGAAGAAAAACGAATATGTATTTAGGTTACTGTCATATGGAGTGAATAAACGGTCACATCCGATAAAAAAAATACACGGAGAAGGTTGATTACACAGTGGTACCGGCATCCGATCATGAATCTTGTAATTAGTCGTGTCAGTCTACGCATGACTTCGGCTAGCATGCTCTGATCGGTATAATCTCGGATCTAAACTTTTCCCATCAAAATACACTGCGTTTATTTTTGGCTGGCCATTTTGTCAGCCTAACCTAAAAATAATTGAATAATTGAACTTCAGATTAGATTGAACAAATGTCCGTCTAAGCAGGAAAGCGGACACAAATACCTGGCTTTCAATATGCTGTAATGCATGATGCAACAAATAACTATGCCTGAACACGTACGCAATTCTTGATTGTTGAATTAATTGAAAAGAGCTACGTCACCGCCAGGTATACCTAGCAGTTCTGGGATGTTTTTCACGCCAAACGTCCACGAATATCAGTTCACTTAAAATGTGATGCACCTTTTTGATAGTCGAATTTGGTCGGTAATCAGATACTTCAGCGTCTAAATGCAATAGTCGTGAGAGTAAATCTCCACACAAGTCATAGTGCATCAATCACAGCCAAGTCAATTTTGGAATTATACTGTATACATATGCGAAGGGACCTGGATTATGGTGACTTAACAATACCCTTCTCAATGATGACTTTTAATTTGCAGTGTGCGTGCAGAGATTAAAAGTGAATAATACTAACGACAGCGTACACGGGACAATGTTTACGGTTTCGATTTGAAGCTAGAAGTGATCATGCGTGCCATTCGAGCGAGTGGCATCAGAAGCAGTAAAGAAGAGGTCAGGGAGAGGAGAAAAGAAAAAAATATATTAAATGACTAAAACAATATGGGACTGACTGCTTTTGTCTCCAGTTCTATATGAGTCTACATGTCATACAGGTAATAGCTATCGGCGAATCGAGGACAATCTGACTTCTATAGATTTCCCCAAATTAACCAAAATGGAAAGAACTCCTGCAATGGTCGTACTACAAGTGAAGACTGTCTACATGTGCTTAAGGGTAAGATGAATAGCAAAGCTATTTCGGCTTTTGGATTTTCCAAGCAATTTTCTCCTTTTCTTCTGGTCGGGCCTGGGGAACATGATCGTAGATTACATACATGAAGCAAATGGAAGAGGAGTGTTTTCATAGCGCATCGTCGTGGAGTGGTAACATTGATAGCAAACAGGGTGATCGAAAATGTATTAAGAATATATCGATTTGCCTACTATATAGTTTCTAAAATAGTGGCTAAGGTCTTGTCAAATATAATGAGGAGTGTCGTGGAAAGCACGTGTATAATGGCCTTTGAAATTAAACGGGTTCAGTTAGAGGAAGACTTGTTGGTTCTAGCTTGCGAACTCTACCGGATGTTTTTAATTACTGCGAACGTAATGACTTGGAGAAATAGGAGAAGCCGGTTTTGGTCCGGGCAGCTAAGCTTTTTTTTTTTTCTAGAACACCACACGAGGTGTTCCAGCCGTTGATGCGTTGATTAGTACCAGTTTTTGCCATATCAGTTTTTGTAAGACATAATGGTGTATGGGGTACGCCCGCCAAAGGGGTAATATCGCCCATGCATTTAGTGAAGTTCCCTTTACCCATTTAAAGTCATGTAATTTTCCCAGAGGCTCATTTGATACCAAAATGACATGATTATCTCCGAATTACGAGTCGTTTTAGGTAAAATGTGGCATATTTAACAGCGTGAAGCACGGAAGAGGTCGTACAATTCGTAGATGGTACGAATTAGTTTTTCTAGGAAGCGTAGAAAACCATTAGGTTTATCTTTTGCTTGTGCTTGCAGTGGAATTATGGTATTACGCTCATGTAGTACTCTCTCCGGCCCGGGGTGAGGTTCTCTCGAGAGCCCCGCCCCACGTCCTCAGGTTTTTCCGTGATAGCTGCCGAATGAGTAGACACAGAGATACGAAACTGTAGTACCTTCATATACATCTGCTTTGCATATCTTGAACAAATTTCGGGCCACGATCGTTGGTCATTGACTCAAGACGGGTCAAATAGAGAAATATTCCCAAACCTTTAAAGAGCCATCATTCGGAGTACTTACAAAATATCAACGCCACGCCCAGACCATGCTCTTCTTTCATCAACGCGTACAACTGTGTGTAGTTAGGGGCGTTTGGAATCGTTTGGAGGGGCACCATTTCCTCGGATAGGAACAACTCTCAAAGTCCATAGGGGGGGGGGGGGGAGGCACCTTAGACTGACAATTTGTTGAGCTGGGGAGGTTGAATGGGTGCACCGGTACATATCAAAAGGGCATCTATTCCTCTCAGGAGGCTCTTTTCTTCTAAAGACGTACCTATTCCTCTGATAGAGACATCTTTTGCTTTAAAAAATATGCTAAGCTGGTGGGGGACTTAGTGCATTGCAGCCTATCGTGGGTGCTTTTTCCCGGTCAGAGAGTCGCCACACTTCCATGGATGGGGGTACATGCCCAAGTGTCCTTCCCTCTATATCGCGCCTCTGGTGCGGAGTAGCCCCGTGAAGGCGGGCAGCGTCATCTCGATCTCTCCAATATACTTTGAGAATGTGACGATTTTGCAGTGGGCATATTGGCGTCAAAATTTTGCTTGCTCTTAATTCTAGACCTGATAATGTTGCTCATAAACACGTTAAGCTTCGTAAGCTGACATTCTTGAGACTCACAGACATTGATAAGCGTGGTGTGTTCTTATATCAGCATACCAAACTATGGATAATGCAATATTATCCATAGAAATCCAGCTCAAACCAGAAGTTTACATTTTCTGTGCGTTTCGCGTGCGACTTTGTAAAAAAAAAACAGTCAGCTGAGCTTCTTCCTTTGCTTAAACGTGAAATTCGTGAAGGCAGTCAGGTGCTGCGCTTTTTTAAAGACTTCGCGTGGCAATGGTACATCTGCTATAAATCGTATGAAAACATCGGAAGATTCCTCTGATTCCATTTGAAATTATACGAAGAAACCACGTGAAATACGCAGAAACCGGCGTGTCTACGGAAAATCTAAATGTATACGTGCACAATTACGTGTCCTATTGGAAGGCCCGAAAAAAAACGAGAATAGAAGACAAAAACAACAACAACCGAAACAAACAAACAACCGAAAATTAATTCGCTCGGGTTACATCTTGTTTCGATCATCATTAGCGGGACACATTTTCGCACACAATTACAGGTCGATCCGACAAAATTTAGAGGTCGTTACAAATGTCGCTTTTTGTAACCCCAACTTACGAGGTGTATATCTAAGGATCGTGGCCCACTGCAACGTTCTAAATAAGATAGCTAGAGAAATGACCTGAACACATTATGTACACTCAAGTTTCGTCTTTTTCTTTGTATGCCTACAAAAGTTGTACGAGTTACGATTACTAAGTTATCCGCTTGTACTTGCACCCCGGCGCGATGTCGTGAGCACGTTCACAAAGCATGCCCCCAAAGTCGGCACATGAAGTGAGGTTTCCCCGGGGCTAAGCCGGCTGCTGATATCCATTGTGCCCAACAAGAAGCATGCCATGGGGAAGCTGTCCGACTTTATCCATGACCGTTATTGCACACTTTTTGCCATGCGCAGTGTACGTTGTCACTACCTAGAAGGAGGGTCTAAAACGAAGCGGATAACTTAACAATTGAAGTCATACAACATTCACAGGTTCACCAAAAACCGACGGAACTTCGATGCACATAATGTGCTAATGTCGTTTGCTCAGCTCTCTTGTTGTAAAAAAGCTGCTACGGGACCATGCACCTTTTGTTTAAAACCCGTAAGCTACGATAGCAAAAAGACTGCTTTTGTCGCCACCTCTAAATTTAGTCGGATCGACGTGCAATTGTACATGCATTCTTGCGTTGCCAAGGCTAATTGAAGTGAAATACATCCCGAAGGATTTGTTTTGCTTGATTGTTAGGGGCACACCCTAGTGCACAAAGGACGGGATCTAAAGTTGTTCATGTTCAATTATTGCTACTGTCGTCAAGTATTCATCATTTTCAATTATTGCTGTAGTTTTTCATGTCTTCCATTTCCAAGTTCAAAGTGCAGTGCTATAAATCCGAGGAGAAATGAGGCCATATGCATGTGTTGAGTTTCCTACATTTTTGGTGTAGTCTCAGTCCGACCACCTTTACCTCCGTCCCACGAACACTTTGTTCTCTCAACATGGGACCATGTGAGGAGGGCCCTATCAACCAAATTGGCAACACACATTGCCTCCATGCATTGGGCCCACCAATAATTTTGTTTTCTTCTAACTTCTCCATCCATGATTTTGGGTGTAGGTTGCAGTGAAAATGTGGCGGTTTGGCCCATGTCAATTGGTCAGCTGTATCCTCCAGTGAACTAGACCCACCCAAGAGTTGGCGACAGGTTTCCACCGCTGTTATCAAATACCGCATTTTCCCGAAGTTGATCAGACCACACCAAATAATAGCAAGTGGAGCCCGGGTCCAAAATACACCAGCGGTGGCGACGTCCATGATAAAAGCTAACAATGGTGATGAATTGCACGACTAAATTATAAAACGGCAAGTTCGTTACGAATTCAAATCAAATCCTTATCGAGCAAAGTGCATTTTCTATGCTCCTGACGAAAACTACTCCTATGTTTTGAGAGAGGTGCTTGACATTTAACTTTCACCGGACCCATAGCCCTTGCGGCTCGCAGAATTCCCAGAGCTGAAACCTGGCTACGCCATTGTGAATGCAGTTCTCTCGGAAAATGACAGAAGTGAGCATGGACTGTGCTGAGAAGAGGGGCATGTGGACTAGTACTACAATATCTTTTCCGGCTATTTTCAGTTAAAAAGTACAGTTATGGTCGTAGCGATAGTATTCACGGTATTGTAGGCCCTAACTTTTTTATCTTCAGTGGTATAAGTATTACGGCAGCTGCGGGGGATATGACCCCCCCCCCCCAATTCCACAATTGGACCTGGACAATTTTCGCCCAAAAGCGACTTGAATGCAATGACTTTTCAGACGGATACTGTGCCTCGCAATCACTTGTTCCACCACAACTTTGCGACACCCCTCCCACCCCCCTCACGGCAAGGGGAAACTTCCCCCGCCTCTCCTCCGCGGTGGCTGAGTCAGGAAGCGCATTGGACTGCCTCCAGATTTTCAGATTTGGCCTGCAATCAGAAATCTGTGAAGACACGCCGTGTCTTCACAGATTTCTGTTCCACAGATTTAACAGATTTCTGTTCCACGCCGTGGGCACGTAGCGATGATGGGCCCATATTTCGAAGGCTCATAGGCCACCTCCGCAAAGGGGTGTGGGACGATATACATTGTGTTTCGCTCACTCCGAGAAGTGGGTTGAACCGGTGTCCAACTTACTCCCCCTCCCCTATGGCAGAACCCTCTACTGCAACTAACCTCCTGCGCTGCAAGAGATTCTGTGATTTTAGCAGATCAAAATAAACGGATAAATGTGAAACATTTGTGAGAAAAGATATCAATCTCCACGCAACATCCGCTTTTATAATTTGCCTTATAAATGCTCGCTAACTATACACAAGTTATGAGCTCATACAGTGGCATAACCAGGACATCTCCCTGAAGGAGTGGGACAAATCTGAGCAGAGGGCCACCGAACCAATGGAATCCCACATGCTAGACAGCAAGACTTGAAAATTTGTTGAAGTGCGAATATAGAGAATATGGAGAAAGGCTTACGGCATTAGATATGTACTCATTCAAGTATAGGATATTTTCAGGTTTTTCAATCAAAGGATGGTTGATCATTGGAATAGGCTGACTGCTGATGTTGTGGGGAGTCCCTCGTTGAATGTACATACAAATATGGTGGAGAAATGCGTTAGGTTGGAAAATCTTGTTTTTATTATAATTAGTGGTGGATGGGATGAGATTTGTGCTATTTGGTGTACATGGTACAGGCACCTCTAAGCAGCCACGGATGGAGCTGAAAACAATTGATGGGGTACTCGATCCACGCGTGTGTTATGCGGGATTGAGTGAACAGGGCTAGATAAGTATTGGTAGGTGTATAGGATGTTGGTGGATAGTTTCTTTGGAATATAGAATGTGGTATTGGTTGGGGCGCTGATAATCTTTTGTCCATGCTTGTAGTATCTTCCCTTTACGGGCTCAACCCGGTTGGATCCCTGGGTTCTTATTAAGTCTGTTATTATCTATTCAGTCTATTATCTGGGCCACCTAGCCATCAACAGGTGCCCCTGTTGACAATCTGTGACCTTCAGTGCTTTTAATGGACCTCCTTTTCGTCTGATGGGGCCTCCTGTAGATCGTATGGTGCAGCCTATCGACGAACGGTGCCTGATATATCCCTGATGGGGTTCCTATGTGTCTGGTTGGGCCTCTTATCGTTAAGCAGGGTCTTCTATTAACAATCGGGGACCTACTGTGCTTCTGATGGAGGCCGATTGGACTGGTAGAGCATTCCTCGGCCTTTTTAGGCCTTGTCTTGATCTGGCGGAGCTTTCGTCTTGGTCTAATGGGACCTTCTTTTAGTCTGGTAGCGACAGACAGTGCCTACTGTTGGTCATCTGGGGCTTACTGTGGTTCTGATGCGGTCCCTTCTTGGTCTGGTTGGGCTTCTTCTTGGTATGATGGGGTCTCGTGTCTGTCAACTATGGCCTCCTATGGAAAACGGACATCCCGTATCTATTATGGGGCTTCCATTTGGTCTGGTGTGGCCTTCTATCAACTAAAATGGGCGTCCTATCGTCGGCCAAGGGTCTCAAAATGGGTCAGATGGAGTTTCTTGCGTGCTTGAGGGGTCCTGTAGTGGATTTGATTGGATGTTTTAACATGGGTTACTTGGAGCATCCTGTGGCCTTTTTAATGTCAGAATGTGATTGGAGGAGGATACGTTTGCCCTCCTGGCTAACGCCAGAGGACGGCTGCAACCGATGACGCCGGTACTGTGCAACAAATCCTGGGGCCTACGCAAGCTCCAGGGGGATGTCCCCATTACTCCCTCCCTTAGCTACGCCACGGGCCTTATTCTTGCTAAAGGTTGCAGCTTGGGCTAATCCCAACGTCACCGGGGTGTTCCATGAAGTCCTGATTCTGAATGACGTCATTTGATGATGAATATTGTGTGCGTCACATATAGGATACCACGCCAATAAGATAAATATTTCTTCAAGAAGCTTCCATTTTGCGAAACATTTGTAATTCTGCTGCTTCCCTCTTGTAGCATATATTGATATTGCTCAAGGACTTTGTCTTCGCTGAGGAGAACTTCTGAAATCTGGACTAATCTATCGTGAAATAATGCAAGGAAGCTTCGCTTGGATATGAAAAAAACATGCGCTTCACAGGGAAAACTGAGGGTTGGGAAAGGAAGAAATGCTGCTTATGGGGGAACGCCGGATAGATTCAGAGCTGGATGGCAGCTGTCCCTCTTTCCCCCACCCCCACCGGTCCTCGGATATCTGCACCTTTCATGTCTTGGGGACTCCTTACCAAATTGAGTGTCTCCTCATGCAACCTGGGGCCAGTTTCATATTCCATGTTTCTCTCCTCCCGTCTTAGGTGTCTTGTCTTCCATGCCGGGAGTCTCCTCTATTGCGTGGTCCTCCCCTTCCAAATTAAGGGTCTTCTGTCACGTCGCAGGGCTTCGTCTTCTAACCTAAATGTTTATTACCCATATTGGAGGCTTCCCCTTGTGCCTTGGGGGACATCATATCTAATCATACTGGCTTCATCTCGCGTCTTATAAACCTCCTCAGTGCATGGGGCCTCCTTAGCTGTCTTGGGGCCTTTTCTATCTTGGGGGCTTGCTTGCCCGTCTTTGAGGCTCCTCCTGGGTCTCATTTCCCCTTCGAGAGGCCACTTCCTCCATCCTTGGGCCTCTTTTCCAATCTTGATGGAGTACTGATGAATTATTTTTTCCTAGGAACGTCAGTTTCTAAATTTGCAGCCATCTGTCCTGCCTCAGAGGACTTTTTATTTCCTAGGAGGAGCTTCTGTTCCGCTTTGTGGGCTGCTTGTCGCATCCGGCAGCCATCGCTCTTATCTTATTGCCCTCTTATCTCGTCTTTCGGGCATCCTTTCATCCGGGGGCGGCCTCCTTTCCATTCTTCCGCCTCTTCTTCCAAAGTGAAGCTCTACCACGCTTGGGAGCTCCTCTTCTCCCCTTGAGGAATTCTCTCAATTTAAGGGCTTCCTTTCAGTGGTATCTCAGTGGCATTTTCTCAAGTCCTGTGGGGGACTTCCATGCCAGTATTGGGGGTCTCCTCTTCAATTGTATGGCCTCCTTTCCTATATTGGGGCCTCTCCTTCCAAATTAGGGACATCCTGTCACACCTCAGGAGCCTCCCAGTTTAAGCTGGGTGGCTCCATACTCGTCTCGGTGGCATCAGCTTCATCCTGGGGCCCTACTTCCGTATCTCGCGGCCTCTTCTACCATCTCCGTCGCCCGTCTTTTACGAATCTGATCTGATTGTTTTAGGTGGTGGGAGGATCCTTGCCAGTTTTCGGGGACCTGCCCTTCTAAGCTATATGACCATTGCAGTCGATACGCCCTTTAACCCCAGATAACTAACTAACAAACTAACTCTTCTAAGCTGGGTGCCTACCAACCGTCTCAGGGAATCATCTTGCGCAATGCGATCGCGTTTCGTCTTCCAGTGGCTTCCTCTTGCAAATTAGGGGCCTCTCTCACGTCTTCGAGGGCTTCGTCTCAATTACTGGAGATTCATTGCTCGTTTTAGATGTCTCCTTGCGCGTTATGGGGCCGTCTCTCATATTCCATGGTCCTCCCTGGTCTTCCGGGCGTCCCCTTACGTCCTGGGGGCCAGTTGCACTAATGTGGGCTTCTTCTCACAAACCCTGTCTCCTCTAAATTAGAGGCCTCCCGCCGCGCCTAGGAGACCAGATTTATTATGGACAAGCTCTACCCGTCAGAGTCGCAACCAAGGGGACGGAGGCTTGGCCTCCTGTCCCTTAGTAAACAAAAATACACTAGATTAAGTAAGACATCTTTAGATTTTCACCACGCAAAATCTTAAATTTTCGGCGCCTTCGCGCGCCCAAATCAGTTTACGTTTCCTGATGGTACAATTTTAGTCGGTCCCGTTTAACAAAAATATTGGCTGTGTCGTTGCTTGGGGGTCTAAGATCTTGGAACTCCATCTCCTATCGCACTGTCTACTTCTCCGTCTCAGGGGCCTTCTCTAATTTATTAGTGGGGCCTCCTTGTCAGTTTTCAAGGCATTCTCTTCTGTTCAGGGGGCCTCCGAGCCCGTCTTCAGGACCCTCTTTAGTCCGTTGGACTTTCATCTCCTTGGGACCTCCGTTTCCAAATGAAATGCCTCCGCTCTCGTCTTTGGGACTCCTCCGTGTTTTGGACCTCTACCCACTTGAAGGGTCACCTCGTGCGTCCTGGTGGACTCCTGCTCTCTCCCAGGGACATCGTTTCCCATCTCTTCTGTCCTTTTCTGTCCTATCTCTGGAGCTTTGTGGGACTTCCTACAGAAAAGAGCTCTGATTTTTATATAATATTAATTGTCTGGATGGTAGCGATCCTCAGTGTGAAGCCTTTCTTCTAGAGAGCATTTCAACTTTTCTGTGCGCTTCCGGGACGGTGCCTCCTCAGATGTCAGGGGGAGAACGCCGTCTTTCACAGGGCATGGGGCGACTGTCCTCGCTGCCTCCCACCGGTGGCGACGCCCCTGGTCCAGTGTGTCTAAATTCGCTCAGCTAGCCGTCAGAATGTAACAATAAATTATTTCTGAATATTTTGTTATAGCCAATTCAAATGGAACCGCAAGTAGCTGGTCTCTGCACGCCATTTCTGTGTTTGGGATATATTTTAATTCGAAATGCATTGATATAGTTTCCTCCACACTTAGCTTCGCGAATCTTGAACCGTTACTTCTCACAGCATAATCAGCTCAACTAAGTCTCGTCTATATGTTATTGAAGTGGATATAAAAATAGGGAGAGGTCACTGGACATAGCTCACAACAGACGACTGACCGGCAACAGTAGCGTCGAAAGAGCTGACATAGCAATGGCCACGGGGCGAGGACCAGCACATCCCACGCCAAGCGTAATCACATGCCTGCATATCCTAATAAAAATGCCCAAGCAACTGTACGACTATCCACTAAAATAGGGCGTGTGCTACAGATTGAAGTCAAATCCTTATCGAGCAAAGCACACATTCTACGCACATGAAAACAAAATTGGGGACATGCTTTTCGCGTTTCATTTTCCACGGACAGATGGCTGTTTTGGCTGGTGGCATACCCTGGATGGTATCTGACCACGCCTTAGTTAATGAACGCCCCTCTGAAAGTCACATGAGGGAGCGTGGACATTGCCACTGAGAAAAGAGCAACTTGCGTACATGGGAACTAGTCTTCCGATGTTCCTTTTCGGGCGCTTTTTGGTTAAAAAGTACAGATGTGATCTAAACGATAGATTGATCTAAACGAGCGATATATAAGCCTTCTCCAGTGGTGTAAATACTCCACAATTATCACTCAACTGTGACAAGTATCCAACAGCTTTTCAATTGGGTAAAATTCCTCGCTTTCATTTCTCCTCTCCCTCCCCCTCACGATTTTGAACATTAGGCTACGAACCCATGATGGACTCGAAATAGGAATTATCGCAGACACATAAGACCGCACAGATACACTTATTAGGATAAACAGCGCACACACTGTTTTCACATTTCAAAGGATCTTGCCGTTGGTGACCATCAGGCCACGGTCCTCGGTGTACACGATGAACATGTATGGACACACATTGTCCTCGGTATTCACGATAAGCATGTATGTGGGCACACATTGTCCTCGGGAATCACGATAAACATGCATGGACACACATTGTCCTCGGTATTCACGATAAACATGTATGGGCACACACTGTCCTCGGTTTTGCCGATGTCCTCGGTAATTCAATCCACACTGGGAGCCAACAATTGGATGCTTCTTCCCAAATTGACCCTCCATCTTACTCAGCAGATCTTGCTCTATCACGGATAACAAATCGATGCTTCTCCGGTGGTAACTAAAGGGTGTCCTCGTTAGTGACCACCAGGACATAGTCCTCGGTAGTCACGGTAAACACGTATGTGTGTGTGTGTGTGTGTGTGTGTGTGCTATGTCAGCATACGGGTCCTTTCAAAATAAAGTGACCAAAGTCCGGGAGTTTCGGGAAAATGGGGCCCCTGTAGGTATGGGCCCCTCTTCAGATGTTGGCTCCCCTGGACCATACCCTGGGTACGCCACTGAGCCCAAGGCAACACCAATAGATGGTTACACACATCCAACGCCAGGTGCAGGTGGAACAAAGCTCGTGTAGAGCCGTTATAATACGCTTCTATTTCTGCACCACAGTATTGCGAACACAGGCTGTTAATCATGTGCTTGATGACGCACCGAACCGGAGAAGAGCCGCAGGCCCCGAGCTGCTTAATTGCTGCTAGGAATTGAGATAATAATATTGCATTGCAAGATTACCCTTTCGGGCGGATTGAGAGCATGACTGTTCAGGGATTCTAGGCTAGATCATTGCGAAGTCAGCAGCCTCTCAAAAGCGTTGCGGTCAGGTCGGCTATGCCGTTCTTGTTATATGCCCAGTTAGCCTAGCATATAACTAGTTCAGCTAGTTAGATGGGGACTTTCGGCCCTCGTCCCGCACGCCGCACGGGGTGAAGGAGTAGGTAATGTCAGGTGATGTCAGGGAAAAGGGAGCCAGCCTAGCTCCATTTCCCCTGCATTACCTTACGGGTCTTGTTATCGGGTCTGGCCATTTTCAGCTCGTGCTGTCTAACCGTGCCGACATTGGAGCGTCGAGTGTCAGCATCGCGGGGGCTGTTTTACTGCAATGATGCTGTCGAACGTTCGGTGATATCCAACAACAATAACTGTGAAAAATCGTCCAATGCCCGAAACACATACAACACGGATGCCAGAGCTATGATGACGAACGTCATTTCACTCAATCCGTCCAATCAAAATATTATAATTTTGGTAGGTTGAACTTGGTTTCCCGGTGATGTCGTTTACCTCGAACCATATCGATATAATTTTAAAGAGGTATTAAAGCACTCATGTGCTGTAATACAACTTCGAGTTGGCCTTGACAACTTCGAGTTGGCAACCTCTAACCCTCGTAGCTTTACAGGGTTTCTCCGACAATTCATGGTCGAAAAGCCCACTGCGGATGATATTTGGGAACGGGTGAAATAGACATGTCTACTTGTTGAACTTCATCTATGTAAATACAACTAAGCCTTGTTATGCGAACAGTTTCAAAAGTACGCTGTTTAGGAGAAATGGAATGGGGAATGGGAGATCAAATCGATCTCAAGGGCCTGTGCATGTCCCACTAGAAGACGAAACGAGAACATGCGTCGCCACTTATATGCATATACCGTGACATATATAGGTGGATGATCCCTCCGGGATACGGGATGTTTCCTCAGCAGGCGGACACTCAGCCAAGCATATAGCAGGAGCTAAATGTTTCACCATGCCTTCCTCCAATAGTTGATGAACAGGAGCATTGCTTGTGTGGTGCACGTGGTGCTTGCACAGATCTGCCCAATCGCCGCAACCGTGCCGGTTCGTTCGAAATACGTCAACAAAGACCAGCATGACATCAGCGACGGAAGCGCAGAAGCAGAAGCGGAAGCGGAAGCCGTCGCACGGAACACCACCGCTGGTACGCGTCCAACGCGATGACGTATTTAAGGCAGCATCCGTGGAATAGTGCCGCCGCAATCGCACGTCTGCGAGCCCAGCTTGCTGTCGGTGCAGCCGGCCAATTCAGTATCGGTGTTCGTTGACTGCCGAGAACACACGGCGTGTCGCACTCCTCAGAGGCGGACAGCCGAGCTAGCATGGTGGACAATGCTGCAGAGGACGCCTGATCAGAACACACGGCGGCCAATGCTACAGAAGACAGAACACACCGCGTACCGCACTACCCCAGCAGCTGGCAGCCGAGCCAGCACGGCGGACAATGCTACAGAGGACGTCTGATCAGAACACACCGCGTACCGCACTCCCCCAGCAGCGGACAGTCGGTCCAGCATGGTGGACAATGCTACAGAGGACGCGTGATCAAAGCACACCTCATATCGCACTCCTCCAACAGCCGGCAGTCGGACCAGCACGGGGGAGAATACCACAGAGGACGCACGATCAACCTCAAGCCGTGTGCTATTTGCCGAGCGAAGGATGTGGTCCGTGTTCCCGATCGCCAGGGCAGCGGCGACCTGCGCACGTACAGGCAGCACGTCCGTCTCGTACCGAGGCGGCTGCACGTCCACCTTGCATGGATTGTAGCTGCGTGACCTGACATTGCTCGACTGCTAAGCTTACATAATGGATGTCTCACGCACGGACAGGGCAATTTGGCGTGCTACACCATTTGACTGTGTGCGAGAGAATGGCTCACCACCAAATATACCACCTACCCTGAGTGAGCAGGTGTGCACCAGAGCATCATGCAGGAGAGGGTGGAGGACGAGAAAATAAAGGCCCACGGTCGGATAGCGCGTTATATGGAAACATGTGAATATCATACTCTATGCGAGGAATGGCATTTTATTGGGCTGGTTGTTAGTGTCAAAGATTATCATAGATGAATGTAAAAGCGAAATATCAGCGATAAATGTACGAAAACCCAGGAAAAATATATCCCAAGGATATCTTAGACGGCGTAGTGTTCCTCTAATACTCATATTGCATGATCCATTGAATAGTTTCTCGACTTGAATTTCCAGGCGCTTTTTATGGATGCTTGCACTGCAACATTCCCTATATGTAAACCCGCAACCGTTACAGAATGAATGAACTTGGAAATGGCAACTGCAAAGCCGTGGAAGCATAGCTAGACCTCCTCCATCATGCCTCATGCTCCAGTTACAGATAGTGCGTCGCATCATATCACAACACAAAAGAATACCACGGAGACTACTCTTCGGGCTCTCCAGCTATAAGCACGCTTCAACTGGAGCTCGTACCGCGTCTAGGATTACACTTCAGCGCGTTCCGTGAGTGCATTGTGCGGCGGCGCCCCGTGGCTCCACCGGGGGGGGGAGCGTCACAACACCGCACCGTGCAGGCCCATCTGCGCCAGGTTACAGCCCGCATAGCTCACGCAGATTGGACCGCAGGCCCAAATTCGGCGGACCAGCAGCCGTGAAGCGGTGGCGGCACGTGCGCCGCATCCTGCCCGCGCGCCGATGTCCACCGCACCAGATGACCAGTGATAAATGATGAGTGGTCAGTGATGCCGTCTGATGGTGATGCTCCGTGTGGGCTGCCCATACGGTGGCACGTGCACGTGGCCTCGCGCGTCACGTGCTGGTGATGCTGTGACGGACTGCATGTTGCGTCACGCGTTTGTGGTAGCGCAATGCGGGTTTGTGGTGCGAGGATGTGTTCGTGATGCACACTCTATGCGTGATGTGCTTACATGTTTACATCTTACATGTTAAACGCATACATGTATACATGTTTGCAGGATACACATTTGCATATTACATGATTACATGTTACATGTTTACATGTTACATGTAGCATGTAACATGTCACATGTAAAATGCAACATGCAACATACAACATGTAACATGTTTACATGTTTACATGTTTACATGTAACATGTTTACATGTCACATATTACATGTTTGCATGCCACACTTATTTACATGTCACATGTGTATATGTCACGTGTTTACATGTCACATGTTTACATGTCACATGTTTACATTTAACATGTTTACATGTTTACATGTTTAAATGTTTACATGTCACATGTTTACATGTCACATGTTTACATGCCACATGTTTACATGCCACATGTTTACATGTCACATGTTTACATGCCACATGTTTACATGTCACATGTTTACATGTCACATGTTTGCATGTTGCATGTTTACATGTTGCATGTTTACATGTTTACATGTTGCATGTTTACATATTTACATGTTACATGTTACATGTTACATATTGCATGTTACATGCAATATGTGACATGTTTACATGTTACATGCGCTTGCTGTGACGCGATCAGGTGTGCTTATGATGTAGTGAGATGTGTTTGTGACGACACGATACGTGGTGATGTCTCGTGATTTTGCGCCAAGTCGTCTGTCTGATGCTGCACCACCGCAATGGCACCACCCATGTGGCTGTGCCGCCGCGCCGGGTCCAATCCCTCTCTCTCTCTCTCTCTCTCTCTCTCTCTCTCTCTCTCTCTCTCTCTCTCTCTCTCTCTCTCTCTCTCTCTCTCTCTCTCTCTCTCTCTCTCTCTCTCTCTCTCTCTCTCTCTCGTACCACTCGTCGTACCAAGCATAGTTGTCCAAGATACTGTTTTTGATTAGATACATTGAAAAACAAAATCACAGTTTTAAGTAGGGAAGGAATGCGGCGGCTGGGAATGATGGTAGGGGTGTGGCCCGCCAGACCGCCCGGTGGGTTGGCGGAGGAAGTGCTACGTCATGAAAATTAGTTTTTTTTCTGAGGGGTCCTTGTCGAACAGGGTTTCTCCAACTGGTAGAATTATCCTCGGTTGATACGGGATTCCAGGAACAATGAGAGCATATCAATGTTACCAAAACAGGATGAAGTACTTGCTACCTGTTGTAATTGTTATAATTGTAATTGTAATTGTTATAATTGTAATTGTTGGGGGTAAGGGGAGACGGAAATTATAAATGTTCACGAGTAGCAAGATGGAAGAATTCGATAAGATTAAACACGGCTGCCTGAGGACTAACATTGGTTATTCCAGTCTTCTTATCCTCGAAGAACCTGGTGGTTCAGCTACGGCTGAGCGAACACAGCTTGTACAGCTTGTACCCTAGCTCAACTGACGCTCCACTACCTCGTCATCTTCAAATTAATTGTGTCTCGACCAAACTACAGTGCTTTGGGGACAGGGATAACACAAAATAATGAGTAAACCTTCCAATAACGATGCACCTGTGCTACCGATAACAAACGGAAACTAGGGATGTCGATGAATATATTTTTGCGACAGAAGGAACACGTTACTCGTCTGTCAGTGACGGAATGTGCGTCGCATGCGTCAAAACTGATAAGGAATGATCTCTGCGATCGTGCTACAAATTATGTCCATACATGAAACCATCTGTTGCCATGGAAGGTCGTCAAATCGGGTAAAGGCTCGCTGCATGACCAACGCAGTCGATGCCCCCCCCCACATACTCCGAGTGAAAAGCTCTTGGAAGGGGACAATTTGGATAGTTTCCATTAAGTTCACCATGGTAGAATTGGTCTGACTCCGTGGATGTTTCGTGATAATCATCACGACACTGAGACCCCCCTGCCACCCCATCTTGCCCTGCCCTTCGTCTCCCTGAAAATTTGTGCTATAATCGCTGTTCCGTCATGTATCTGGGAGCTGAGTTACTTGGTAGTGGTGGTGGCATGCGTTGGCGCCAATTCTGCACCTCAATCCAGAGGTCAATTCTGCACCTCAATCCAGGGCCCAATTCTGCACCTCAATCCAGAGGTCAATTCTGCACCTCAATCCAGGGCCCAATTCTGCACCTCAATCCAGGGGCCAATTCTGCACCTCAATCCACATTACCCGAGCACCAACCCTAACCTGCCAGAGGTATTCAAACTGACGACCAGTCTCGCAGTGCAGGCACCGAGCAACGTGCACCTGGCCAGCGGGTGCGGTCAGTGGTCCCGGCACACCTGGTCACCTGGTCACCAGCCAGCGGGTGCTGGTCTGTGGTCCCGGCACACCTGGTCACCTGGTCACCAGTCGGCGGGTGCGGTCAGTGGTCCCGGCACACCTGGTCACCTGGTCACCAGCCAGCGGGTGCTGATCAGTGGTCCCGGCACACCTGGTCACCTGGTCACCAGCCAGTGGGTGATGGTCTGTGGTCCCGGCACACCTGGTCACCTGGTCATCAGCCAGCGGGTGCTGGTCTGTGGTCCCGGCACACCTGGTCACCTGGTCACCAGTCGGCGGGTGCGGTCAGTGGTCCCGGCACACCTGATCACCTGGTCACCAGCCAGCGGGTGCTGGTCTGTGGTCCCAGCACGGCGTTGTCGGTCGGCTGCGTCGCCAGCGCCGAGGTCGTGTCGTCAGGGTCGGGATCCGGTCGTCAGGGCTGGGGTCCGGTCGTCCGGGCCGGGGTCCGGTCGTCCGGGCCGGGGTCCGGTCGTCAGGGCCGGGGTCCGGTCGTCAGCGCCAGGCTCCGGTCGTCAGGGCCGGGGTCCGGTCGTCAGGGCCGGGGTCCGGTCGTCAGGGCCGGGGTCCGGTCGTCAGGGCCAGGCTCCGGTCGTCAGGGCCGGGCTCCGGTCGTCAGGGCCGGGGTCCGGTCGTCAGGGTCGGAGTCCAGTCGTCAGGGCCGGGGTCAGCGCTGGGGTTGGGCCGTCAGAGCTGGTTTCCGGTCGCCGGCGGCCGGGTCCGGTCCGGTCGGCTCGCCTCTCGCCCACAGGCCGGCGCCGCCGATCCGATCATCTTCCGATCCATTCGATTAGCGAGCCGGCGGAGATGTGACTGCTGACGTGGCCCGCCGGCGGAGATGTATGCCCGCCGTGACTGCTGACTGGGCTCTCAGCGGAAGGTGGCCGCCCCGGACGACCCGGTGTCCGCGCACAGGGGTGGTGATGGCGAGCGGGCAGCTTCACCAAGGCACGACACGACACGACACGACACGACACGACACGACACGACACGACACGACACGACACGACACGACACGACACGACACGACACGACACGACACACACGACACGACACAGGTGGTGATGGCGGGAGCTTCACCAAGGCACGACACGACACACCACACACACATAGAACACACGGCACACACGACACCGAACACACGACACGACACAGGGGTGGTGATGGCGAGCGGGAGCTTAAACACGACAGACACGACACGGAAAAAAAGAACCAAGAGACGACTGCAGGATGACAGCAGAGGCTTCCTCAGCCTTCCCACGCTCGTGGTCAGAACTAGGAAGCTGTGACTTGGCTGATCATCCTGTTCAGAATCGCACAAAGCGCCTGGAACCTTCCACGATGCCTTCACGTGTGACCGATTTCGTGCCGTACCATATCTGAAGCCCTGCGTCGGGTGGCTGGCCGACGACGAGTAGGTCAAAGGATGTGATGCGATACACGCGCCACCAGTGATTACTGAAACACTCCTCCATTCTGCTCTACGCAAGTGAGGAAGTCCTCATCTTTTGCTCACTCTCTCAGCTGACAAAAAGCAAGAGGAAGCGGTAAGACCAAGAGCAAGAGCAAAAGAAAGAGCGATAGCGATAGCGATAGCGAGCGAGAGCGAGAGCGAGAGCGAGAGAGAGAGAGAGAGAGAGAGAGAGAGAGAGAGAGAGAGAGAGAGAGAGAGAGAGAGAGAGAGAGAGAGAGAGAGAGAGAGAGAGAGAGAGAGAGAGAGAGAGAGAGAGAGAGAGAGAGAGAGAGAGAGAGAGAGAGAGAGAGAGAGAGAGAGAGAGAGACAGAGAGAGAGAGAGAGAGAGAGAGAGAGAGAGAGAGAGAGAGAGAGAGAGAGAGAGAAAGGACGTCGCCAAATCACTCCCGCCCCTTCCCACATGACAACACCAGCCCTTGCAAATCGCCATCGTCAGTCACGGACCGCCATCGGTCCGCCGTCCTCGGGGCGTGCGCCGCACGCTCTGCCAGTTTCGGTGCACATGCACCGGAGAACTCACGCGATCGCTTCGATCATGTCGAGGCCCATCTCGACGCAGCAGTGTGCGTGGTCGGGGCGTGGCTCCGGCAGGCCCGACACGCAGTAGTAGCAGTCGCCCAGCAGCTTGATGCGCAGACAGTTGTGCTCGGCCGCCAGCCGGTCAAACCTGCCGACGGCGGGTCACGTCGGGTTACTCTGGTTCAACGACAACACGAGGGAACGGCCGGTGCCTTGGCCGTGGTGTGGGTCCATTACGAGCCATGATAGTGCATCCACCCGCTTGTTCACCACCAAGGTCATCCATTTTACCATAACCTTGCATGGCTTATGAACAAACAAAGGCGCTTGCTCACGTGTCTGATGCTCGAAATTACAGCTAAGCACTTTCTCTGTACGTTTTGATGATTCAAGTAGGAGAGGCAAGAGCCGATATTTCAGCTCTCAGATATACTCCACTTGACCTTGACCTGCGACCTGGTACGGCACACTTGACATCGGGTACTTCCTTATGCATCAGGCTTACTCAGTGTGCTATGATTGCGTACCATCAAAGGAACTTTTGAATCCATTACGTTACCGAGTGAGTCACACATTGTATTACCTCACATTTTAATGTTTTGACCTTGATCTGTGACCTTGATACGAATCTAAAGCAAAAGTCTTCGGTGCTCTGAGATCGCACGCCACGGTGCTATCGATTTCCGTTTCATGTTCTTTAATCAGACCAGCCGTTCTCGAGATGAGCATTGGGGAAATGCTTGCCCCATCCCCAGTCAATGGTGTGCGACTGAGCACCCCGGTCAATGTCGTGTTAGCCAACCAAAGTGCACAAAACCGAAATATATCACGTGGTTCCGGTCCTTAGCCGGTCGGTCCTTCCTTAACTTCATTAATTTGTGTTAAATTTCTTCTCGGTACAATGTTACGAAAATTGAAGCGCGATTTCGCTACCTGATTCACGTCCAGCCCAACCACAATCTGCGCAAGAAAGTACGCATAACGAAGTGCCAGGCAGGGTGCCAACCATGAGCTGCCAACATCACCACCACCTGCCATCCAAACGGCAGGTTTGTTTATGCACCACCCGTACACCCATGCGGAGTACACCTGGCCGTGGAGATGTGCGCACCTGGCGAACAGCTCGTTGAGAAGTCGCACCAGCTCTTCGGCTGTGCATTGGTCGGAGAGAGCCGTGAATCCGCAGATGTCGGCGAATATGATACTGAAACCCGACACCACACAGCGTCAGGACAGCACACAGCGTTACGACACCGAATGTAATACTCGAAACCCGACACCACACAGTGTCAGGACACCGAATGTAATACTCAAACCCGACACCACACAGTGTCAGGGACCGTAATATAATACTCAAACCCGACACCACACAGTGTCAAGACGGCACACCGAATATAAGACTGAAATCCGACACCACCTAACATCAAAAGAGCACGCCTAATGTGATACTGAATCCCTACATCACGCAGCGTCAAGACAGCAAGCCGAATATGATACAGAAACCCGACACCACACAGCCTCAAGACAGCACATCGAATATGACACTGAAACTTGACACCACACGGCGCCAATACAGCAAACCGAATGTGATACAGAAACCCTACACCACGCAGCGTCAGGACAGCACGCAAAATATGGCGCCGAAGCCCGACACCACACAGCGTCAAGGAACAGCGCAGGCAACGAAGCTGAGATTACCACACACCATTAATTTAGTTTCATAACGATAGTGTGCGTCTAAAGGTGTGATAAAATGCACCCGCCTCATCCAACCAAGCATGTAAGAGCGTCTCGAAACTAACCAACAATACCCACTGTAGTGAGCGTAATAGACAGCATATTATGTTTGGAGACAATGTTGGGAGAAGTGATTGGTAAGATACACGACTCATCAAGTGGTATGCATATATATATATATATATATATATATATATATATATATATATATATATATATATATATATCTATATACACACATATATATATATATATATATATATATATATATATATATATATATATATATATATATATATAAGTGGAATTAATCATCATTTAAGAAGTACTATGTTAACCTTCTAGAAAGATGGGTGCTGCACTTGGGAGATACTTTCATTTGCCACAATCAGATCTATTATACAGTCTGTCAGCCAACAAGCTGTCACTTTGTCAAGTCAGTGAGCACAGCTACAATTCAGCTTGCCCGTACCAACCTGATGTTGTCGTGTCGTTGGATGTATATTTTGTGAAACATGGTGTCCCTCTGTTGCTCGGCAATATCCGACTTCATCTCCATGGCAACGTGCCTCGGCAAGACAGACAGCAGTAGGCGCTCCTGAAAAGCACCAAGAATTGTTCTCTTGAACTTCAAAGAACGCTTGATCAGCGAGTTGGGTTTCGTCCACAAATTGTCTCATCAGCCCGATGAATGTGTGACGGCTGTCCAATGTACATGACAAAGAATTCCGAGTCCGACACCAAACCAAAGCCATGCCTGTTTGGTTCCGATTCGGAAGCTGAGACCCCTATAATCCCTCGAAGCCGAAGAAGCTATAGAGTACAAAAAAAACACTCAATTTCGATACACAAATAAAACTATAATAAAATGAACAATGTGTTTCTCGAGGTCTTATAAACAATGTGTTCTCGAGGTCACCTGAAAGCATGTCACGAAGGTTGCTGAGCTGAAACCAGACTATCTCAACTGGCTGTAACCGAAGTTAAAGTTCTCCAACCACACAACTTTAGAGCTGGTTGAGCAAGTACTACTTAAAACATTGCTTCGTCGTACGTCTTTGGTAGACAATTATCTTTTAAAATGTAAGACAAGCAATCTTCCTTTACATTATGGCAAATGCACATGTGATAATATACAAAATATTGGTGAAATGCATGTAATAACTGCGCAGTGAGCTCAAGAAATGGAGGAGCAGTGGTGGGTAGGAGACTTCGCTGGCCACCACTATCAAGGATATTGAAATTGAACTATACATTTGCTAAATGTATTTGGAATACAATTATGTACTTTTTCTTTTTCAACCTGGTTATCTCGAGGAAAATCAAACCATGGACACGACATATTTTCAAGGTCAAATCAAATATGCAAACCAATAATTACATTATATGGTCGTTCGTATTGAAAGAGGTTCATCTGCTGAGTAGACCGTTTCTCATTTGGGGATCTTTTCCGCAAGTTGAAATCCATTAAAGTTGAATAGATAGGAAGGAACAGGTGAGTCTACGAGCTTTGAAAAGGTTGGCTGAACGGTTCAGTGATGACTGTCTCCCCATCCTGCATTGCGACGTTCCAAAAAAAGGAATGTGTAAAAATAGCAGTGTGAGTGTGGTAGGAGTATAGGAGGCATTGATCTTGGTGGGGCCAGAGCAGAGGTGGACCTTCCCATACTTTTATCCCCTCCCCTACCGTCTCCAATGTTGCTGATACTCAATATGAGACCTATGGGCGCTGACTGGAAAGAGTGGCATGAAGACCCATTTGTCCCCCGACCATTCTGGGAACGTTCCACCTTTGGTCGAGGGGCCTACCAGTTTCGTGGCAATCCTGCCAGCTGATTGACTACCCAACATTACACTTGTGAAATAACGCTGAAGTTGGCGGAGCCGGATGGGGTGCTCAAAATTGGCTCGGGCCGTGCCAGCCCAGACATCGTCCCCACGCGCATGCGACGTCCGTAGTCAGTCACAGTCACAGTCACAGTCACAGTCACAGTCACAGTCACAGTCACAGTCACAGTCGCAGTCACAGTCACAGTCACAGTCGCAGTCACAGTCGCAGTCACAGTCACAGTCACAGTCGCAGTCACAGTCGCAGTCACAGCCGCAGTCACAGTCACAGTCACAGTCACAGTCACAGTCACAGTCGCAGTCACAGTCGCAGTCACAGCCGCAGTCACAGTCACAGTCACAGTCACAGCCACAGTCACAGTCACAATCACAGTCACAGTCACAGTCACAGCCGCAGTCGCAGTCACAGCCACAGTCACAGTCACAGTCACAGTCACAGCCGCAGTCACAGTCGCAGTCACAGCCGCAGTCACAGTCACAGTCACAGTCACAGCCACAGTCACAGTCACAATCACAGTCACAGTCACAGTCACAGCCGCAGTCACAGTCACAGTCACAGTCACAGTCACAGTCACAGTCACAGCCGCAGTCACAGTCGCAGTCACAGCCGCAGTCACAGTCACAGTCACAGTCACAGCCACAGTCGCAGTCGCAGTCGCAGTCACAGCCGCAGTCACAGTCACAGTCACAGTCACAGTCACAGTCACAGTCACAGCCACAGCCACAGCCACAGCCACAGCCACAGCCACAGCCACAGCCACAGCCACAGCCTTACAGCCACACTTTTAGTTAGCATTTGATGCCTACCAAAATTAACACACATGATGGAGTTATGGAGTTGTTCACAAATATGGAAGCATTTTATCCAACGTTTACCACTTCACGCCATCAGGTAACATCATCTCACCGGGCCACAAAATGGTGGATTTTCAAGGTCATATCCCGAAAAGCAAAGCTAAGAACGGCATCATACTTCTGCTGTAACAGCTGCAGCACAGCACGAACGGATCTGTCCGTGGGCCACATTAATCGAGAAGCGCAACGATGTCACATGACACCAATAATGTGACCTTTCAAGGTCAGATCCCAGGTCAAAGGATAGGGAACGGCAGCACACTTGTCCTGCGGCAGCCACGAGAAAGGTAGGCCAGCGCTTCGTCCAATGTGACCATATTGAAGTGTAGCTATGAGATTGGCTCTGACAGCACGACATTTTAATGTCGGATCGCGCGCGAAAGGAACGACTGGGTCAGTGCCAACGGCTGGCTGATTGTGATGTCCGTGAAGCTATCAGCAGCCACAGCAGACGGCTCCAGCAGACAGCTCCAGCAACAAGCAACTGTGCCAACTAAATTAACGTTACAGGGAAGATTTGTGTAGATTTGCATGATGGTGTGTTGAAAAACAAGTCACAGATGAATGCATGATTATATAAATTTATTCCATGACATGAAAGTAGCTACAATCGGTGATTTTGCTTGTGCCGTGCTATTTAACATCAGCAAGCACCGATTGTAACAAAATTCATAGATGAGGTACTTTTACGTAGTCATGCCTCTTTATCTGTGACCTGTTATTTGGTAACTTCGCGGACATCCGAGTTTCTCGCGTGAAACGGAGGTCGATTTCATCTGACCTGATTTAAATTCCTGCGAAACAAAATTGCGCAAATGTTGACACAAACTGATACCGAAACTTATGTCACTCCTCCCCCACAAAAAAATGCAGAAAAGTTGGAAATTTTCCTACTGCTTCTACCACACTGCCCCTACATTTCGCAACCGACTTTGTGACGTCTTGCGCCATCCTACAGCGAATGTAACAATCATTCAGATCCAGGGATAAAGAATGAACACAGGTGAGTCCACGCTGTGTATAATTAAAGAGTAATTTCCAATGTTTTCTCTACTTCTGATGCTTGCAATTCTGACCATAATATTGTCCTTAGCAAAAATAACGACATCAATGGAAAGTGGCGTACTAATATGCTATCGCGATGGCGGAAACAGCGATTTGAAAACGTGAGGCATTTGCATGTGTATAATTTTGTAAAATATCAATATTGTCGCACGCCATATGATGAATGCTTCCTTGACTGACTTTGAGACATTTCAGGACGATCGCATTCTTCATAAACGGCGAAGTCAGGGACACCAAGATGGGGGATTTTTATTACAGTTCGACATAAACGCTGGTTGAAATACCCAGATTATAAAAATTAAAAACCTAGGCATATAATTGCTCACAAGAGCTTCCCCTGGTGTCACCTTTGATAAGATATAACTTGGGCTCGTTTCAAAGATGCTAAAAGTATCGTTCAAAGCGTCACGCGCCTTAATTTATGCACTTCGATGCCAAGTTTCGAAAATACCTTTACCTCACACCTTACTGGATCCTTACCGGAATCGACCTTGATGGGCAAGCTAACTTCCAGCAAGCAAAAACCACCCATGCGCCCTGACACAATTGTTGCCCATGTTGCTGATGAAAAAGGAGTCAGTGGAGAGTGGGTCGGTGGCGTAGCCAAGGCAGCACCGAGGGCGGCCGTCCAAGCAACCGCCTCGAGGGGGCGTATAATTAGGCGTATGAGCAAAGACTTAACCGATAAAAATGAAAATGTATGTGACAGATTGTGTGAAAAGGGCCCTTGAGACCTGAAAACGTTCATCCTGACGGTTGGCGAGGGCCGTGAAGACAAGAGGAACCACCTGAGAGCTGGAATGCCCATGCCAGCTGGAAAGGGCTGTCTCGACTGGAAAGAGCACCGACCAGCTCAACCAGAAAGAGGATCCTAGGGCTACTGAAACATTAAAGTTCGAAAGGGTCGCTGAAGGGATGATTCCTAAAAGCTGAAGAAGAATAGTGAGGGCAAACTACAAAACTGGAATGCCCCTGAGATGAGAGCTAGAAAGGCTATTGAGGACTACGATGGCCCCTAAAAGCGGGGAAGGGCCCTGGCGGATGAAGAGGATCCATGAGAGCTAGCGAGGACTTAACTTTAATGTCCCTTAGGATGGGGTGGGGGGAGGGCTGAGGGATGAACCGGATCTACTGAGAGCTAAAAAGAGCAATTGTTGGATGGCAATTGTTGTGAGAATGCTGAGGGCCAGCCTCAAAGCTAGAATGTCCTTGAAACCAAAAGAGCTGTCGATAACTGAGAAGAGCCCCTGAGAGCTTGAGAGGGCCCTTGATGGCTAGCAGAGCCCCTGAGATCCAAGGAGTCTCTATGGCTAGCGATGGTTGTGAGGAATACTAAGGGTCATTATCGGAGCTAGAATGCCCTTGATAGCAAAACAGGCTGTCGAGGACTAGAAAGTGCCCCTGAGGGATTAAGAGGGCCCCAGAGAGCCAGAGAGCCAGAGAGCACTGGGATGCCCTTGAGGCTTGGGAGGAACCCTAGGATGAGCAGGAGTCACAATGTGAAATGGAAGGCGCATAATGGAATCGCAGCATTTGACATCAGAGCGCGAACTGGAAGCTACATCACGAGGGTCACAGCAGCTGATGTCACAGTGCGAACTGGAAGTTGCCTCATGCGAATCACACAATCTGACGGCAGTGTGAACTCCCGAGAGAAAGGAACTGTGAACTCCAGAGAGAACTCGGCCATATCATGTGAACCACACCATCTGATGCCAGTGCGAACTGGAAACTATGTCATGTCGCAGACTGAGGCCGAATTTATTTTAATAGTATTGCTCACTGCAGCTCATAGCATTGACCACTCACACCGATCACTGTGGCGCACTGGAATAATCAGGATCACTGTAGTTAAGTACCAAGAGAGATGCCAAGGTTTCACGTCCCCGATGTACTTGATGTGTTGATAAAAGTAAAAGGTCCCCCGCAGTAAGCGAGAGCCTGGCGAAAGGCTGGTGCCTTCGGCGAAAAACATTCTCTTTGCTGACTCCTTGCAAGACAGATTTTGTGTAATATATTTTAAACGTTTTCAGTTTTCATTGCACATGCTCCTTCATTGTTTCACTTAATACCGTCACACTCTTTGAAATAAGTTTCCGAGTAACCCGTCAGATCATTTGAACATCATAATTCGTAGCTGATAAAGTAGTGTGAGATGGTATGACACAGTGATAATTGTCTTACCAACCAATACCGACTGGAAAACAATATCAAGCGGGGGGGGGGGTCGGAATTGAAGACAAGGACAAAGTGTAAGCTTCCATACGCGCTTTCCTCCGGCTGCTAGAAGGAGCATGGAAACACAAACTACCCTCTGGCAGTGGCGAATCCGGAGGGAAACTGGGGACATGAGCCCCCTCCCCGATAGAGATGTGGCGCCTCCTCGCCTGGGGAAAGTGATCCCCTTCAGGACGCTGGAGTGCATTCCAACTGGCTCAACGAGCTTTTCAGCCACATCAGAGTAGAAAAGGAGCGCTCTCCGGAGAAATGGTGCCCGTCCGGAGCAAGTACCCTCCCCCGATACAAATTCCTGGATCTGCCCCTGCCATTTAACAAGGAGTTGGACAGGTAAAGCAGTTGGGTTTCATCGTCGTTCGCCGGCTACGCTGCGAAACAGACGGTGTGCTGTCCATATACCACGGGAGGAACACGTTTCACCGCAATGAACGGCGCGAGCTGATGGCACCGGCGGTACTCCGACTGCAGCCACATCAGCTGGTGTGAGCCATGCGAGCCGACGGAAGCCAAGCGTTGTGTGGAACTACCGGGGGCATGAAAATGCCGGCGATATCCTGAAGCCGATCTTTGACTCCGGGTGAGATATTTAATTCATGCACGCTCCATTTATTTACATTAGGCGGGCGGCGCCCGGTGCGAGGCGCTTTCCACTGGCGAGCGCCGTCGTTCTGGGGAATTATTCAGCGTTCCCGATGCCGGCCAGTGTCTGGGCGGACGTTCCCGATGCCGGCCAGTGTCTGGGCGGACGTTCGAGGTGGTTAGCCACCGGCCGATGCCCGAGGCGGCAGCTCGGTAGGCAGGCGGGTCAGGCACGCCGGCCGCTTAACCCTACTGTTTAGGACATGAAAAGTCATTCGATTCTTAAGGAGGTGGGGCTTAATTGCCCCTTCCCTTTATATCGCGATAGCCAGTGGAACATTATAAAAAACAAAATATCGTTCGAATGTTTGTATCGTTCACTATGTTTGCACGAACAAGGCTTTGAAAGGCTTTGAAGCTTTGAAAACGGCGGATGCAGAAGGCAGCAAGGGGTAATGATGCACAATTTTGGTTTGCAACAGCTCGTAGACTTAGTCTTAATTTCGGGTCGAATGTTGCCAATCGACTCCAAACCAATCGTGTGTTTTTTGTTTGTTTGTTAAATTGTCAACAAATGAAGCTCAATTTCAAAAGTCATTGGTATATATGTACAGGGTAGCTGAAATTCGGGTAGACAGTGTTGGCCTGCAAACAAATAAATCAATTAAGTTTTTCATCATCGATAGAGAGTACTTTAGTACTATTGCACCTAATGGTGCTCCACAAATGAGAAATTCATATAATAGGATATGTCAGTTATACAAAAATGGAGTAACCCACTAAAATGTAGTACAGAATCTTACTCCTGTCGACGATTTTAGTGACATCAACAACTTGACGTGTTGCAATATATCTGTCCTATGGAACAGAAAGACTGGTAAAGCATAACTAGTATGCATACTGGATAGCTACCATGGATTGTACACTGTTGATATGATACAGAGTTTACCCCCACCCCTATTCTTAATAGATCTACACCTATGCCAAATACGACTTAGCTTGCTGCAGTGATCATGCCGAGGGAGGAATGCCGAGATACGAATCGTCTTATCAGTATTCTATGGAAATCATCTGGAAAGACGCTTTGCTTCCTTAGCCTGGATCCCCTTTGCCCACAACAGCTTCTGTATCATTCGGTGCATCAAGCATACGTAAAACGTCACGCGCTCTGAAACCTCATGGACGCCCAGGCTTGCCGCTCTCTAATTACTATGAGCCATGCCCCCTACTTGTGCATACCTAACATAGATGCCTCCCCACCCAAAGCTGACCGTGATCCGCATTTGACGAATATCTTTATCTTCTTTCCCTATAAGAATTCATAAGAAATCAACCATGATGTGATGACATGCCAGGGGTTTGCTAAGTCATCATGTTGACCTTCCCACTCATTCTTCCTTACCTTGGAGCTGCCTCTGTCATGTCTGTAGTGATGCAAAATATTTAGTAATGCAACACATGTGTGCTCTGCATCAATTGTATTGGCTAGAGACTAGTACTTATGGACATAACGTGTAAATACCTGACTGGCTTCGAAACCGCATCAAAATGAATAAATTGATTTGATATGCATCCAGAATCTCTGCCTGAAGCCACCCCTGAATGACGTATTTTTTCCTTGCACAATACTTTCGAAAGAACACTAGGTGAAGTCAGAAAGTTTCAGAAATCTATCGTAGCGCGATAAGATGAGGCGAACAAAGAAATAGAGGCAGCTACGGTTTCGTAGGTCCCTCTTAAACAATATGATTAACGGGTGATAGTCGCGACGAAGGCGCTTCCGTGTCTCCGCGTCGGCAAAAGGCGAGCTGGACTCAAACCACGGGTGTCTGTGGCAGTCAGCGACAGCAGAGCCAAGGCGAGCTGGACACCAACCACGGGTGTCTGTGGCAGGCAGCGACAGCAGAGCCAAGGCGAGCTGGACACCAACCACGGGTGTCTGTGGCAGTCAGCGACAGCAGAGCCAAGGCGAGCTGGACACCAACCACGGGTGTCTGTGGCAGGCAGCGACAGCAGAGCCAAGGCGAGCTGGACACCAACCACGGGTGTCTGTGGCAGGCAGCGACAGCAGAGCCAAGGCGAGCTGGACACCAACCACGGGTGTCTGTGGCAGTCAGCGACAGCAGAGCCAAGGCGAGCTGGACACCAACCACGGGTGTCTGTGGCAGGCAGCGACAGCAGAGCCAAGGCGAGCTGGACACCAACCACGGGTGTCTGTGGCAGTCAGCGACAGCAGAGCCAAGGCGAGCTGGACACCAACCACGGGTGTCTGTGGCAGTCAGCGACAGCAGAGCCAAGGCGAGCTGGACACCAACCACGGGTGTCTGTGGCAGTCAGCGACAGCAGAGCCAAGGCGAGCTGGACACCAACCACGGGTGTCTGTGGCAGTCAGCGACAGCAGAGCCAAGGCGAGCTGGACACCAACCACGGGTGTCTGTGGCAGTCAGCGACAGCAGAGCCAAGGCGAGCTGGACACCAACCACGGGTGTCTGTGGCAGTCAGCGACAGCAGAGCCAAGGCGAGCTGGACACCAACCACGGGTGTCTGTGGCAGTCAGCAACAGCAGAGCCAAGGCGAGCTGGACACCAACCACGGGTGTCTGTGGCAGTCAGCGACAGCAGAGCCAAGGCGAGCTGGACACCAACCACGGGTGTCTGTGGCAGGCAGCGACAGCAGAGCCAAGGCGAGCTGGACACCAACCACGGGTGTCTGTGGCAGTCAGCGACAGCAGAGCCAAGGCGAGCTGGACACCAACCACGGGTGTCTGTGGCAGGCAGCGACAGCAGAGCCAAGGCGAGCTGGACACCAACCACGGGTGTCTGTGGCAGGCAGCGACAGCAGAGCCAAGGCGAGCTGGACACCAACCACGGGTGTCTGTGGCAGGCAGCGACAGCAGAGCCAAGGCGAGCTGGACACCAACCACGGAAGGGTGTCCGTGTCAGCCGCAGATAACAAACACCGGCGGCTCGCATAGCCCTGCTTGGCGACGATATAGAAACATGCCACGGCCACAGCAGCCGCCCGGTTGGTGCACTCGGGGTACACGTCCCTGCTCCTGGGGTAAATATCGGCTGCTCGAAATCCCGAATCCACGTTGCACTTTAACAGTCAATGCCGGCAAATTATCGGCTGGATTATGTCGCTGCCATACGGCCGCCAACCCGTTGTAGAACGACGTAAATGGCCCTTACACCGCCACGTTCTGGAGTCGGCGCAAAGCATGCGACGGGATGGCCAGGACCGTGATGCCGCTTGATCACACATTCAGACGACTCAAATACAATTTGAGAGTTGCGGTTGCCCAGCGTGCGGAGAACTGGCCAGTCCTCCGACATCTCGTGCGCTTCTGAAAGTGGCGCAGAAGGCCCGTGCAGCTCTCCTCATTAATCCCGACGGGTCTTGTTTCTCATAAAAGACATAAAAGACATAAAGACATAAAAGATCAGTGCAACTATGAGCCACAAGGGCCCTTCTTGGTTGCACTTGGTACACTGAACCAGTTGCCCACCAAATCTGTCAATCAACCCACCCTGGAATACAGAAAAACAAGCCCCCTATTCTTATAATGATTGTCTATGCCGTTTTTAAAGATGTTCAGTGTGTTGCTACTGACAATTGTTCCTGGAAGCTGGTTCCAGTGTTCTACTACCCTGTTGGTGAAGAAAGACTGTCTTAACCTTGTCCTGCTGTGATTAACTTTAATTTTGAATTGATGACCTCTAACTGCATCATTTCTGTTAAATTCAAACATTTCCCTTAGATATCCCTGCTCCTGACCATGAAAAAATTTAAAAACCTCGATGAGATCTCCTCTCAGCCTTCTATATCTAAGTGAAAACATATTCAATTTCTTCAATCTTTCCTCATATGCCAGGTTGCCTATACCATTAACCATTTTTGTTGCCCTCTTTTGTACTCTCTCTAAAAGCCAACAATCTTTCTCATAACTAGGGGACCAAGCTTGGACACAATATTCCAAATGTGGCCTGACATATGCACAGTAAAGCTTCCTGATGACCTCCTCACTTTTGTATGACACATTCCTCTGTATCGCCCCAAGCATTCTTAGTGCCTTCTTCCTGGCTTCTTTGGTCTGTTCTGATGCCCCAAATTTTGTGTTCAAAATAATACCTAAGTCCTTCTCCTGCTCAGTCACAGATAGTACTTGGGCATCCATCAAGTATGGCGCCTTCATATGCTGCCTACCTACATGCATGACTTTGCACTTATCAAAATTAAACTTCATTTGCCATTTTTCGGACCACTTCACAAGCTCGTCTAAGTCGTTCTGCAGCAAAACCTGCTCATTGTGCCCTGTTATTGCCCTAAAGATCTTCAAATCATCCGCAAATTTCAAAACCTTACTGCTCAGGCCACATTCAATGCTATTCACAAATATAATGAACAGCAGTGGCCCCAGTACCGACCCCTGAGGGACTCCACTAAGAACATTTTGCCATGATGACTTCTCACGAGACTGACCCGGCTGGTGTGCCCTTGGGAAAGAAATCCTTCGCCTGGTCCGAGGGAACACAAACATGGCGCTACGGTGTGCACGTGCCCACTTGCTTTTTGCTTGCTCTCGATACCACTTGATTCTAAGGTCGCACGATAGTTACTTCAGCCTGGTCAGCGTTGTAGATGTCTTTTTCGGCGCGAGCGATTTATTGGAAATCCCCTCCGAGAGGTTATCGTGAAATGTATGTGCGGTGTGCCCGTTACAGGCGGATGTTTCTGCTGATGACGGGATGCCGCGCTCACAGCTCCTCAGATTATGGAGTTCGCTCAATGGTCCGAACCATTCGTCCATGCATTCCGATCTTGCTGCCACATTTCTGGAACGTTCACCGCAATTGTTCCGGGAACTACCTCGTGTGACTTATCCTGCTGTCCCTGTTGATAGTGCGAGGTTCACAGTAGGCAGAGAGAGAGAGAGAGAGAGAGAGAGAGAGAGAGAGAGAGAGAGAGAGAGAGAGAGAGAGAGAGAGAGAGAGAGAGAGAGAGAGAGAGAGAGAGAGAGAGAGAGAGAGAGAGAGAGAGAGAGAGAGAGAGAGAGAGAGAGAGAGAGAGAGAGAGAGAGAGAGAGAGAGAGAGAGAGAGAGAGAGAGAGAGAGAGATAGGGGGGGGGAGGGAGAGGGAGAGGGAGAGGGAGAGGGAGAGGGAGAGGAGAGCTTAGTTGAATCATGTTAAAGCCTAGCAACTTTGGATCCCAAGCCCCTCCCCCCTCCGCATCCCCCCTCGCACCCCAAAATATAGGGAACTCCACCCCTACTTTGCCGGATTTTCTGTCCACCGGCGCGTGTATCTGGCAGTCCGCCACTGCCAGTACGACTGCCATGCTTACTAGTGTGTGTTTTCCTCCTATACAGATGATACGCGTTCCAATTTCTCCTTCGCCTTTTTGGCACACGAGCAAGCCTTCCACTCATATCCAACTTCCACCTACATCCATGATCACAGGGACGGCCTTGGGACATTTAGCTGGACAGTCAGGACTGTTTTCCTTTGCGAGCGAGCTGTGGGGCTCCCCCCCCCTGCCACATGCACACGATCTCAGGGCACTAGGCCGGGAAAGAGAATCTGCGGACCGACCACAACTGCACTCTCCTCACATCCCGTGACGGCATGCATCGTATCTCAAAGTTCATGTACTGTGCCAAATTGTCGGATCGGCACAAGTGTACGCCGCAACACCGTCCTTGGTCTCAGCACGTCTCAGAGCCATTCCGCTCAGTCTACGGCACATGCAATCTGCCAACTCGAGGGATGGCGTACACCTGAGACCGGCAGGCTCTGGGTAATGTAGGCTACGTGATGCGTGACGTCGCAAGTCGCAAGTCGTCGTGATGTGTGACGTCGCAAGTCGCAAGTCGTCGTGACGTTTGACGCGGCATGCGCAAGCCCCATTTTTGAACACATACTGAGAGCACTTCAAGATAAACATCGTGGCCAAGGTGGGTGCATTTCCAAGTCAAAAAGGAAATATCGCTCCAAATGGGAAACTAGAACTTGAAATGCTGTATTACAACGGGAAACGCTGCTGAACGTTGCCGGCGAGACGAAACGACGCCGAAACGTTGTCGGAGCAACGATGACGTGCATTTCATGAAGAATATTATGATTAAATTTGCTAAAATAAAAATTCTCAACAGCATACTGACTCCGAGTGAAGAAATTAAAACGGAAAATTTGCGGCTTCAGCGGCATGACGGCCGAGCCAGGTCTACTCTATCAGATGAACTTTTTAAACCACATACACAGGAATTGACTCGCTAGGCTATCGCCCTCGCTCCTAACCATATACACCGAGGTAGACTCAACGCTCCTGGTTTGCCAATTATTCCCCTTCGAAATAGTCCTGTGCATTCACCACCGATAGCATGCAACGTAATCGAACACACAGCAATCGAACACACTGCATCATTACTTCAGCAAGTCGGAGAAGGGCGCTCGTGGACCGCAGGCCTGTGTTCCACAACACGTCGCAGCGCCAGACACGCGGCATGGTCTTCCCTCTCCCCCTTCAGCTAACGCCCCTTCCCATTCACCGTACCCATCAGCCGAAGTGTGAGGGCATCTACGCCGCTGATGCGCCATGAATGTCGGCGGCGTGTCGTTTTCCCCTCGAGGCTCTGCGAAGATAAATTGCAGCACTGGCCAGCATCGAGCGCGGCTGGCTAGTTGGCTAAATCGGGAGGCGGCGGCCACACCGTCTGAGCAGCCGGCTACTTTGCCGGCGCTGCCGGCGCCGCTGTGGCTGCGGACGCGTGCCATTTGCCGCACACCTGCCACCCCCGTCGCCTCCCAATCACATCTGATTTGCTGCAGCGGGACACTGGGCGTCGCCTGGCACGTCTGCTGCCAAACAAGACGAACCGCTGGGTGGCGCCACAGAAAGAGCCGGGCTTACGCGTACACCCTGCTCTAATCAATGACTTCATCAACGGCAATATAAATTCAAGGCGGCGGTACACCCTAACCGTCCCGAGACGCACCACCCTGGCTGCTGGCAGCTGTATTGTTGGGTGTGAGGGAGGCCGAACAAAGGCGAGACGAAGACAAGCGATCCGACTGGAGCCGAAAGCGTTGCCATGTCAACGCCACACGCAATGGCACACACTACCACGCTACAGTGTCATAGCGAGTCAGATTAACCCCGCTCACATCAGGATCGTGCTTAATATTTCTCAATAGGCCTTTTACTGTATGCAGGACATCTAGTGTTTTGTTGTTGATAAAATTGATATTATCATGTGTTGCATAACTATGAGGCGTCGGTGTTGTATTGAATGAAGACAACATACTTGGAACATACGAAATGTACTTCATGATAGCACTAAAACTGAAAACATGCATCGTTACATAGCACGTGCACGTTTCACAAGTCCACGAATGTCTCAACAAATATCTTTCCATTAAGATATCGATCAGAGATCTGTATCTTACTGCATCAAGTGGATATTTTGGGTGTCAGCTTACCAAAATCAGTCGTTTCCTAGAGGTCATTACCAAGTTCAGTAGGGCTGAACAGCATTTTATCGGTGAAAGCACGTGATCAACACTGTTCGTCTATCACCAGCATCTCGAGAATTGTCCTACGCACGCGGTAAAGTAACCACCCCCCCCCCCAAGCCAGTGGTACTTTACTTTACCGCGCCAATGCACGCGGTAAAGTAACCACCTCCGCTTCACTTGCTGACACGCCTACCCTTCATCATCATGCAATTATGCGCACAAATATTTCCCTGTAACGATCATTCGATGGCAAATTAAAACGGAAGTCGAGCCCTACCCCCACGCGCACACGTGAGAGTGCACCCCAATTCCAGCAGGTTGGAGTGGGGTTACTCTGCACCATTGGTGGATCTAAACCACTGGCTTGGGGGGGGGGGGACTTTTTGCCGGAGGTGCCAAAAATCGTTAGCCTGTCGCTTACCGATGGGAGAACTGTCATCCATCTATGGCATCCATCAACATAAGAATGTGTTTAAGGTGAAACCCAAGCTGTACAACAGAATAAATCGTGAGTTTGTAGCACGGCATTATGCACATCAGTCGAACGTCATAGGCGTAACGGGATCTTCTTCAAAACGTCACGGGTGCAACAGGAATTCAAAAATGGCAGAGAGGGCAATATCTTGCTCCCAATTTTTCTCATCCTTCATCGAGTCGAGCTAAGACTGAGGGCACAGCCTCCACACGTTCCTGCGACCATGCAAAATATTGCTTTCCCGAAAGGCCGAGGGAGTGAACCCATTCATACACATGTGAAAAGACGCAATGGTGAAATATTAGCCAAAACGTCTAAAATACTGGATAAAGATATCTGCAGTTCAGTGGATATCACTAGCCTTCAGCTTTCAGAGCTTTTAGAGCAGTTCAAAACAGAATTTCCCTGGATTAGTGTGCTAGTGTCTCAAGAGATTTCTGCTCCTATGCCAGATATATCCGCAATAATGTGTATTTTTCCAGTCTGGAGCCTGTATACTACTATTACCAAAATGTTTAATCATGGCATCTTCATGAGGGAGCGGAAGCATTTGCAACCATCTAAAAAGATTACAGCCCAAATAGAAAACGAGTGTTCAATTTCTTTAGGAGAATAATGCAAACATTGGATTGAAATCACATGTATCCTTTGTCAGCTAAGAAAAGTTGTCATTGTTTGTATCTACCTAAGCGTTTATGTTATGCAATACCTTTTCTGGTATATCTTGATAAGCAGCTAGCATTGTTAAGCTTATACATGTACAAATAACTGTAAAATGTTACATTTTCGAATTGCACGCCTTGCAGTTAATAGCACCCAGTCGTCACCACATCAACATTCGTGCGCGTGTGTACCCGACTTGCGCATTGGTCGCATTCGCCACACGTCGCGTGCTTCTGTGGTTTTGCGGTTTTTGCTAGGCCCTTACGTTTTTATAAGTGCTGCCATATGATGGTCTTGTGCATATTGACATCTTGGAAAGCTTCGTACCATGGTTCGGTGGAAAACGTGAATAAACTCAAGTCGGAATTATTTCTCTTCTTCCAACATTGTCCGGTGGAAAGATGATCTGGATACCTCTTTCAGCAGTGATGTATGTACCTTATCATTCTTTTTTAAATATGCTCACAGATTGGCTACCGAACTGAGACTCGCGCTGGTTCGGTGCTGTCTTTAGGACCCGTTGCGTTTTTTTCGCTTATTCATGCGTTAGGATCCCACACATTTTGTTTTGTCCCCCAGCGCGTTTTTGACACCGGACGTGTTTATTTCTTGATTTATTTTTGTAGACTCACGGTTTTTATTGCAGGACCGTCGCGTTTTCGAAGGCTCAGACGTGTATATTTACTGCCCGAGCGCGTTTTTATTATCATGTCACTCTTTGCAGAGTTTTTGAGGTCCCCATGCCGTCCTTGCAGCCACGGCGTGTGTCGGAAGTCCCAACGCGTTTTGAATGTCCTGGGGTGTTTTTATGGATCTCAGTGTTTATGTAGGGCTCCGACGCATATTGTAAAGCCCTGTCGCTTTTTCCCAGATCAAGAACGATTTGAAAAGTTCCGGTAGGTTTTCGGGTTCCTGGTCGCTGTGATGACACCACTCGATTTCTTTAGGGCCCCCGACAAGAATATTTGGGGTCTAGGCGGGATGTTTGGGAAGTGCGATTTTTTGGGCTCCAATGCGATTTTGGAGGCTGCGACACGATTTTCCGGGGTTGGGATGCGATTCTATTGGTCCCAGGCGCAAGTTTTCGGGACCCCGAAGCGGGTTGTCGGGGCCCTGACGTGAGTTGTCGGAG
Source organism: Ashinkailepas kermadecensis (assembly GCA_034440615.1). Taxonomy (NCBI): domain Eukaryota; kingdom Metazoa; phylum Arthropoda; class Thecostraca; family Neolepadidae; genus Ashinkailepas; species Ashinkailepas kermadecensis. The sequence continues at coordinate 42,389 of JAOTOM010003351.1, read as the reverse complement.
TCTCGACGCGAGTTTCCTTTGCTAAAACTCTATTTTTGGGACATCTTCAGAATTTTCTGAGGCTGGGTCGTTTCTTCGAGTCTCGGTGCTATTTTTGCGTCCCGAGGCGATTTTGGCAGGGAACGAAACGATTTTCGGGAACCTACCCGATTTTGGAGATCTTCAATGCGATTTTTCGGGCTCCAGAGCGATTGTCCAGTCCCAGATTAAATTTTACAGGTTCCCTGCTTAACCTTCCGGGGTCCGGGTGCTCTCGGGTCCAGTTGTGATTTTTGAGGGCCCGCTGAATTTATTTACGGCCCCTGATGTAAATTTTACCATCAACGATATTTTTTTTGTGCCGCAGTACGATATTGAGGGCTATGCACAATCTTTTTCGGAGTCCCGGCGTAATTTGTCAGGCCCAGGCGCGAGTCTTCGGGGCCTCGACGCGAGTTGTCGTGGCCCGATGCGCATATTTTGGGATCGACGCGAATTTGTTTCGGGATCTCATCGAAATTTGTGTGAGACCGATTCGCTTTTTCGGGTTCCTGCGCAACTTGTGGACAATATTGTTATTTTTAGTGACCCGGCGCTTTTTCTGGCCCCTGCACGCTTTTTTCTGCGCCTTACGCAATCTTGCAGGCCTCTGGCGCGATATTTGGATAACATAACGATTGTCTGAGCCTGGATTTATTTGTATGGGGTGCTGCATAATTATCCAGGGTCCCGGCTTCATTTTATTCGGATCCCGGTTCGATTTTGGAGCAGAAGCGTGATTTTTCGGGCCCCTGAGCAATATTTCCAAGCCCGAGCAACAGGGCAAAGATGAAGCCAATATACCAACGTCCTTTGGCAAGTAATTGCCTGATGTCCATGGTCCGTTGTGTCCTTAACGCATGCAAACGCCAAAACTGGCATAGCAAACGCTTTCCAAGCAGCAGAAGTGTATTGTGTTGCAATTGCTGCTCATGAATAGCATTGTCTCCTCTATGCTACTTCCAACATTCCAACAACTATAATAATACAACTACGCTAATTTCAAGAACGCCACTGATGTTACCTCGGGCTCATGCAGCTGCAGGTTTTTTTGATTGGAAGAGTGTTCTGGATATGTATATGCAATTAGCTTTTATTTATTTCGGAAAACACTCCACATTCAGCTTCGTGTGTTTAGATAAACTCAAGTTGTCGAATGTGTCAAAGACTATTGTAGTATGTGCGTAGAACTCCTAGTGCTTCTCATTTATTCTAGTTTATTCTTATTATTCATTGCCGATAGAAGCATATTCGCCGATACGACCAAGTTATTCATTTTCGTGCATATTTTGTCCCAGCCGCTCCAACTAGAGAAAAGTTTAAAAGAAAATATGGCCTGGTATGTGCCATCAAAATGATATCTTACGTCATTTTACAGCCCCGTTTGGGGAAGGGGAAGATAGATTCACCCCTTCAGGTCGTTTGAGAGCATGCCCCGTGACCCCTCTCCCCTAAGTCTGGTAGTTGTCTGCACCTGGCCTACATGTGATGCCGATGTCTGAATTGCGTGATATGCCAATTGTTCAGCCGATATTGCGCCAAATAGCTTATTGCGCAGACTGAGCAATTGTCCTCCACGGCCGTAATTTGACATGTCCAATTGGCCTTTAGCGTGCTCCTTGGCATCAATTCGCGCGCTGTATCGATAAATAATAACAGCTATTACCAAACAGGCGCTGTAGCAGACATATTCCTTGGCGTAGTAGCCGACATGGGCGACAATTTGTTCTCACTGAGGCGATATGCTTTGTTTTATCGAGGGATGATTAGGTGGGAATTGTGAGGACCGATGGCAAAGCGACAACACGTATTTTAGATTGGAAGCGAGTGGGGCTCAGGCCAATTTTTTTTCCTTGCAAGACCGTAGGAGCCCTATGCAATTTCCGAAATCCGGTACTTTTTCCTTAAAAGAAGGCTACATTTTAGCCGCTTCCAACATTCGTTGATGTGACAAAATGTCCTCCCTGATTTTTTTCATGAGCGATAAAACTCAACGTTTATTAAGCTCTGCATTAGCAGGACAAAGATTAACAAGGGGAACATACTCCAACCTTGATTTCTGAAATAAACAACAGGTATTTCTGGATCAGCTACTGATACCCTAAAAACGTCCACTGCTGTGCTATTTACTACGAAGGCGTTAGCAGGCTGTAATCACAGAATTACTCTCTCCGCCACGTGCGCGTCAAGTTCTTGAGCTGCTCAGACGTCTGGGCATGTCTTCTGGCTTTGATGTTCCTCAGCGTCAGAACACCAAGGCCGAACGTTTGATCCTGCATCATGGGAGGTCCCGGGTGCGCGTGCAGGATGCGCACGTGGCGACGAACATAAGCTCGTGGACACATAAGCACGCGACTTGTCAATCCTCACACGTGGCGACTATTGTCAGCTCTTGCAAGAGCACTTCACACTTCATGAAGTGTGTCGAAATGCGGTTCATGTCCCCGAAGGTCCCCCACTAAAGGTATTTGTGCTGGTCAATCGAGACTGTCCTACGGCTGTGACGTCACTGGGTCCATGGAACTCATCCAACTCCCATCGGTGCTGTCGGGTCCTCGCTGTGTCTATTTGAGGCCCACGACGCGATTTTTATGGGACCCTGGCGGGGATTTCTGGGGCCACAGCACAATTTGCTGGGGTCCCGGCGTGATGCTATGGGCCCCACTACTGCACTGCACCCATGCAAAGCTCACATACATGAATTGAGTGTGGTACTTACAATGATCTCCATGTCTATTACATAAAGTCATAAAGTCATAAAGTATTAAGGCTTAATAAGAGCCACAGAGGCCCATCTGGGTTAAGCCTATCTAGAAAAGGTACTATAAATGTACATACTCCTCCCCAATCAATCCCTTATCCCAAGTTCCTAGGAAGCTATATATCCCAGCCTATCTAGCACCACTCACTTGCTACCGCATAACACCCTCAACAATCACAAGCTCCTCCCATCATACCCATTGTGCCACCATAGACAATCTCATCAGCATCACATCCCGAAGGAAGGTGCCGAATCCAATGCTAGGCACACCCCACACAAATTCATAAAGCGTTCAGACTTAATAAGAGACTCGCTTGGTATTGCATAATACACTCAACAATTACAAACTCCTCCCATCATACCCATTGTGCTACCATAGACAATCTCATCAGTATCACATCCCGAAGGAAGGTGCTGAATCCACTGCTAGGTACACCCTATATAAAGTTATGAAGCGTTTAGACTTAATAAGAGACTCACTTGCTATTGCATAACACACTCAACAATTACAAACTCCTCCCAACTCCCAACTCCTCCCTGTCGATCAACCCTCCCTGGAATACATAAAAACAAGCCCCCTATTCATATAATGATTGTCTATGCCGTTTTTAAAGATGTTCAGTGTGTTGCTACTGACAATGGTTCCTGGCAGCTGGTTCCAGTGTTCTACTACCCTGTTGGTGAAGAAAGACTGTCTTAACCTTGTCCTGCTGTGATTAACTTTAATTTTGAATTGATGACCTCTAATTGCATCATTTCTGTTAAATTCAAACATTTCCCTGAGATATCCATGTTCCTGACCATGAACAAATTTAAAAACCTCGATGAGATCTCCTCTCAGCCTTCTATATCTAAGTGAAAACATATTCAATTTCTTCAATCTTTCCTCATATGCCAGGTTGCCTATACCATTAACCATTTTTGTTGCCCTCTTTTGTACTCTCTCTAAAAGCCAACAAACTTTCCTATAACTAGGGGACCAAGCTTGGACACAGTATTCCAAATGTGGCCTGACATATGCACAGTAAAGCTTCCTGATGACCTCCTCACTTTTGTAAGACATTTTCCTCTGTATTGCCCCACGCATTCTTAGTGCCTTCTTCCTGGCTTCTTTGGTCTGTTCTGATGCCCCCAATTTTGTGTTCAAAATAACACCAAGTCCTTCTCCTGCTGAGTCACAGATAGTACTTGGTCACCCATCAAGTATGGAGCCCTCATATGCTGCCTACCTACATGCATGACTTTGCACTTATCAAAATTAAACTTCATTTGCCATTTTTCGGAACACTTCACTCGCTCGTCTAAGTCTTTCTGCAGCAAAACCTGCTCATTGTGCCCTGTTATTGCCCTAAAGATCTTCAAATCATCCGCAAATTTCAAAACCTTACTGCTTAGGCCACATTCAATGTTATTCACATATATAATAAACCCTAGTGGCCCCAGTACCGACCCCTGGGGACTCCACTAAGAACATTTTGCCATGATGACTTTGTGCCATTTAGCATCACTCTCTGCTGTCTATCTGAAAGCCACAACTCTATCCATTTTAGGATGCTACCTGCAATGCCATGGACCTGAAGCTGCATCATTAACCGTTTGTGGGGTACCTTGTTAAAGGCCTTACTAAAGTCAAGATATGCTACATCAACCTGATTTCCCTGATCAAATTGTTCTGTAGCAAAATTCAAAAAGCAGCAAACATAAAGCAGGTTTAATAGCAAGCACATGCAACGTAGGAATGTATTCTCCATCACGACATCATTCCTACTATGTGGACTACACGCCGGGTGCTATGGGCTGCACGAGCACGAGCTCGTGCACACGCCGGGTGCACGAGCTCCCACATCGGTCCCAGTTGCCAGCCCATGCACAACCCATGCCCGCCTAAGTCCGGCTACTCCACATACGCCCCATATAGGCTCCACTTCCTACCTGCTGCACCCAGAGACTGGCCTACCTAACCTGAGACGGGCCTACCTGCTGCACCAAGCGACTTGCCTACCTAACCTGATATTAGCCTACCTGCTGCACCCAGAGCGGGGTGAGGGAGGGGCAGGTGGACCCGGCGTTTCTCCTTACATATACAAATATTTACTTTCCATGGCATTGACTTCGCAGTTCTCTAAAACCGCCATTTTCAGAATTGTAGAGCCAGACTACCTATTCCCTATCGAAAATTCTGAGTTCGCCTCAGGGCGAGCCTTTCCGAGAATCCGTGCTGTGTTCAGGAGTATCCGGCCTTTGTGTCCTGTGTGAAGTCGCACTGATGACTCCGTTGAGAGATGGCTCCATAATTATGCTATCATCGTTTGCAGTGTTACGCTGGGTGCGCTGCCTTCTGCACCAATTCCCACCATGTCACGCACTCTAAAGTAGCGTATGGGCGCATTGCGCACGAACGACCCCACTCCCCCTCGGAACATAGCGCTCCACCAGACCACCCCCACTCCCCCTCGGAACATAGTGCTCCACCAAACCACCTCCACTTTCCCTCGGAACATAACGCTTCACTCGACCACCCCTATTCCACTTAGAACATAACGCTTCACCAGACCGATACGATCTACACGATATGGCAGTAGATGTGAAGCCTGGTCGGTGATTACCGACAGGTGCTGTCCGGTGGCGCCAGACCTGCCTTGTGAAAGCAGGTAGGTGCTGCCCCTTGGCGCCAGGCCTGCTATGTCAAGGCAGGTAGGTGCCGCCCGGTGGCGCCAGGACTACCTTGTCAGAGAAGGTAGGTGCTGTCAAACATAACAATATCAGAATTGTCGTTTCGAATTCCGCCAATTCGAAATCAGATTAATATCTCGTAAACGCGTCCTTTTAGACGGTTACTACGAAACTAAATTCCTACTAAGTTAGACTAAATGCGTCCTGCGTGACAAGCTTCGGGAATAAGGTTTATATTTCATGTGCGCTCATGTACACATTCGACGTATAAGAACGTGTGTACAGTGAGTGTTTCCTTAAATATCCACAACCGTCGCTTGCTAGCCAAATTTCGCCCGCCTTTCCGACAATAGTCACCTAACTTGCATTCAGGCGGAACAAGTCCACCGTGATGCATGCGTTTTGTTCAAAACAAAATGTTTCCCAGATGAATTCATTTGAATGACCTCCGTTGACGAAGGTCCGAAGGTCATCGAAGGTCAAGGTGAGGTGTCATGCTCGGAGAACATCCAAACACACATGCAATGTTAATCATCTAATCGCATTAACGAAGCAAAGCGAGCAAATCAAAACTATTTCAACAAAATGCAATAAAATGCATGCAAGAAAGATTTGGTTGCTGGGTCGAATCCTACCAAGAAGTAGGGACTCGCCGTGGAAGAAACTCCTTCCTGAAGAAGTAGGGACACGCCTTGGAAGACATTCGTTCCAAGAAGTAGGGTCAAGCCGTGGAGGACACTCCTTCCATGACGTAGGGGCTCGCCGTGGAAGACATTCCTTCCTGAAGAAGTAGGGACACGCCGTGGAAGATATTCCTTCCAAAAAGTAGGGTCAGACCGTGGGAGCAGGGACACGCCGTGGAAGTAGGGGCACGCCGTGGAAAACATTCCTTCCAAGAAGTAGTAGCACACCGTGGAAGACAATCCTTCCAAGAAGTAGGATCACACCGTGGAAGACAATCCTTCCAAGAAGTAGGAGCACACCGTGGAAGACAATCCTTCCAAGAAGTAGGAGCACACCGTGGAAGACAATCCTTCCAAGAAGTAGGGACACGCCGTAGAGGACATTCCTTCCAAGAAGTAAGGGCACGCCGTGGAAGCAGGGGCACGCCGTGGAAGCAGGGGAACGCTGTGGAAGTAGGGGCACGCCGTGGAAGTAGGGGCACGCCGTAGAAGACAGCAGCAGCGCGACGCAGAAGGTCGCCAGAAAGCCGGCTGAGGCGGCATCGATCACCAGCCATTGCCGCTATCACAGCACCACTGGACGGCAACTGCGACTCATCTAAATCTGAGTGTCAAACATTTCCGTGGGTGTCCTGGGCGATAGTGGCCAGCCCGCAAGGCGCAAGGGTCATCTAAACACCAGACAGGCGGCACCAGACACCAGACAGGCGACACCAGACAACAGACAGGCGTCACCAGACAACAGACAGGCGGTACCAGATAGGCGGTACCAGATAGGCGGTACCAGATAGGCGGTACCAGATAGGCGGTACCAGATAGGCGGTACCAGATAGGCGGTACCAGATAGGCGGTACCAGATAGGCGGTACCAGATAGGCGGTACCAGATAGGCGGTACCAGATAGGCGGTACCAGATAGGCGGCATCAGAGATGCGGCACCAGACAGGCGGCACCAGACAGGCGGCACCAGACAGGCGGCACCAGACAGGCAACACCAGACAGGCGGTCACAAGCAGCCGCCCGCCACACAGCCCGCCAATCCGCCGCCAGCCGCAGACAGCCGCCCGCTAGACGGCCGGCCACCTCCAAAAGCTGATGTCCACAGAGGCCTCCGGACTACGAATGATCCGACCAGCGGCCAGTGTACGGTCAGCGGCCGCGCACCAGAGGGTCAACGTCACAGCAGATCAGCCTGACCAGCCTGCTGACGTGACAGCCAGGCAGCGGAGCGGCCAGCGGATCAGCGCCCAGCAGATCAGGCTGACCAGGCTGCTGACGTGACAGCCAAACAGCGGAGCGGCCAGCGGATCAGCGGCCACGAGATCAGGCTGACCAGGCTACTGACGTGACAGCCAAACAGCGGAGCGGCCAGCGGATCAGCGCCCAGCAGATCAGGCTGACCAGGCTGCTGACGTGACAGCCAAACAGCGGAGCGGCCAGCGGATCAGCGGCCACGAGATCAGGCTGACCAGGCTACTGGTGGGACAGCCAAACAGCGGAGCGGCCAGCGGATCAGCGCCCAGCAGATCAGCCTGACCAGGCTGCTGACGTGACAGCCAAACAGCGGAGCGGCCAGCGACCACTGGCCACCCGTCAGCGGATCGGCGTGACACGCTGCGCATAACTGGCACTTGGCTGAGCGACACAGTCGGCCACGCAGAGCTGGGGGCGGGCTGGAGGAGCACCTCCGGCTCGGTACAGCAACATGAGCTGGTGCTGCTGTCCTACACTTTCCGGACCACTCAGTTCCTGAACTATATTGCGAGGAACAACTTGACGCAGTCAGTGCAGGAGCCATCCAGTGAGGGCAGCACCGTCGACCTGGTGGTGTTCCGTATCGGCGCCATCCCGACCGTCCTCGGACAGAGGCTGTTCAACTCGTGCCGCCGAGAGACCGTCGCAGAGGTGTGTTGTGTTGTTTGTTCGATTCGGACCACCGAGAGACCGTCACAGACGCGTAAATCACGTCGGACCACCACCACATCACCACCGCGACACCACCACCACACCACCACATAACAACAGCGACACCACCACCACACCACTGCATCACCACCTCGACACCACCACCACACTACCACATCACCATCGCGACACCACCACAACACCACCATATAACAACAGCGAAACTACCACCACAACACCACATCACCACCTCGACACCACCACCACACTACCACATCACCATCGCGACACCACCACCACACCACCATGTAACAACAGCGAAACCACCACCACAACACCACATCACCACCGCGATACCACCACCATACCACCACCACACCACCACCACACCACCGCGACACCACCACCACACCACCACCACACCACCACCACACCACAACACCACCACCACACCACCATCACACCAACGCCACACCACCACACCGCAACCACACTACCACCACACCACCACCACCACACCACCACCACATCACGACACCACCACCACACCACCACCACACCACCACCACACCATGGTGATATGGTGTTGGACAACGTGACGACATGGTGTTGGACAGCGTGACGACATGGTGCTGGACAACGTGACGACATAGTGCTGGACAACGTGACGACATGGTGCTGGGCAACGTGACGACATGGTGCTGGATAACATGACGACATAGTGTTGGACAACATGACTACATGATGCTGGACAACGTGACGACATGGTGCTGGACAACATGACGACTTGGTAATGGACAACATGTGACATGGTGATGGACAACATGACGACATGGTGCCGGGCAACGTGACGACATGGTGCTGGACAACGTGACGACATGGTGGTGGATAACATGACGACATAGTGTTGGACAACGTGACTACATGATGCTGGACAACGTGACGACATGGTGCTGGACAACATGACGACTTGGTAATGGACAACATGGTGACATGGTGCTGGACAATATGACGACATGGTACTGGACAACATGACGACATGGTGCTGGACAACATGACGACATGGTGCTGGACAACGTGACGACATGGTGTTGGACAACGTGACGACATGGTGTTGGACAACATGACGACATGGTGCTGGACAACGTGACGACATGGTGCTGGACAACGTGACGACATGGTGCTGGACAACATGACGACATAGTGTTGGACAACATGACTACATGATGCTGGACAACGTGACGACATGGCGCTGGACAGCATGACGACTTGGTAATGGACAACATGGTGATATGGTGCTGGACAATATGACGACATGGTGCTGGACAACATGACGACATGATGCTGGACAAGATGACGACATGGTGTTGGACAGCATGACGACATGGTGTTGGACAACATGGTGATATGGTGCTGGACAACATGACGACATGGTGCTGGACAACATGACGACATAGTGTTGGACAACATGACTACATGATGCTGGGCAACGTGACGACATCGTGCTGGACAACATGGCGACATAATGTTGGACAACATGACTACATGATGCTGGACAACGTAACGACATGGTGCTGGACAACATGACGACTTGGTAATGGACAACATGGTGATATGGTGCTGGACAATATGACGACATGGTGCTGGACAACATGACCACATAATGCTGGACAAGATGACGACATAGTGTTGGACAGCATGACGACATGGTGTTGGACAACATGGTGATATGGTGCTGGACAACATGACGACATGGTGCTGGACAACATGATGACATGGTACTGGACAACATGGTGATATGGTGCTGGACATTATGACGATATGGTGTTGGACAACGTGACGACATGATGCTGGACAACATGACGACCTGGTGCTGGAAAATATGACGACATGATGCTGGACAACATGACGACATGGTAATGGACAACATGACGACATGGTGCTGGACAACATGACGACATGGTGCTGGACAATATGACGACATGGTGCTGGACAACGTAACGACATGGTGCTGAACAACATGACGACTTGGTAATGGACAACATGGTGATATGGTGCTGGACAATATGACGACATTGTGCTGGACAAGATGACGACATGGTGCTGGACAAGATGACGGCATGGTGTTGGACAACATGGTAATATGATGCTGGACAACATGACGACATGGTGCTGGACAGCATGACGACATGGTGATGGACAGCGTGATGACATGATGTTGGACAACATGACGACATGGTACTGGACAACATGGTGATATGGTGCTGAACAACATGACAACATAGGGCTGGACAACATGGTGATATGGTGCTGGACAACATGACTAAATGTTGCTGGACAACATGACGGCATGGTGTTGGACAACATGGTGATATGGTGCTGGCCAACATGACGACATGGTGCTGGACAACATGCCGACATGATGCTGGACAAGATGACGACATGGTGCTGGACAACATGACGACATGGTGCTGGACAACATGATGACATGGTACTGGACAACATGGTTATATGGTGCTGGACAATATGACGACATGGTGTTGGACAACGTGACGACATGATGCTGGACAACATGACGACATGGTGCTGGACAATATGACGACATGGTGCTGGACAACGTGACGACAGGGTGCTGAACAACATGACGACATAGTGTTGGACAACATGACGACTTGGTAATGGACAACATGGTGATATGGTGCTGGACAATATGACGACATTGTGCTGGACAACATGACGACATGGTGCTGAACAAGATGACGACATGGTGTTGGACAACATGACGACATGGTGTTGGACAACATGGTGATATGGTGCTGGATGACATGACGACATAGTGCTGGACATCATGGTGATATGATACTGGACAACATGACTAAATGTTGCTGGACAACGTGACGACATGGTGCTGGACAACGTGACGACATGGTGCTGGACAACATGGCGACATGGTGCTAGACAACATGACCGTGAACCAGGCAACAGCCTTGCTCTACTGCGTGCTCAGCGCAACTATATCAGACCAACAAAACCCAACTGAACTGTGCGCCTGAGGCAGTAGATTCCCCCCCCCACCCTCCGTTCAGCAGGAAGTTCAACGACCGTCTGAGAGAACATCAGGTCGTTTCTTGGCACAATACATCCAACACGACTTCCGAGAACTGCGAAGAAAGTTGGGATTTGGACTGATTATGTGCATATTTGAAAGCAATTTTGAGACTCAGATATGTTTTGAGACATGGTAAATTTTACAAATTATATCATGAACTGACCAGAAAGCCCACGTCTGCGGTTATGTCGCCACTCAGCCATATCGGTGTTAGGCAGCGTTTCATCTGATAATTGCATGCTTGGTTTCCTTCGTCGCAGAGTAATACTTCTTGTTTGTATGTTCTGAATTGGCTTACTATGAACAGCATCCGCCTTGGCATGCCCTTGGTCCGTCCTTACATCATTCGAGGCACTCAAAGCACATAATCTTCGGTGCCCAGGCTAAAAATGGACATGAACTTTGTGATCATCGTCACCAACTACCCCAGAAAGCTTTTAAATTTGAAACCTTTATGTCTTTTCAGCTATCCGAGGTCGAATATGGTCATTGTCCTTGGATGACCTTAAAAGGTCAGTGACACGATTCGCTCGTTGCTAACACCCTATGCAAGCCCGACAAGGAAATAGGCTCTACAAAATATTGGCCCAAGGATTCTACATAGCATGCCGGCTGGAGATAACATCACCATTTTTAGTTTGTGACGCATCCTGACATGGTATTGCCTGTTTTGTTTTCGTTGTTTTGTTTTATGAACTAAATACCTCAGTTTGGGATGGCTCAGGACGTTAACAGTGACGCTTTATTGCTGATACTGCAGTCAATCTTGGCGGAATGATATTCAAAATAAACGACCTCCGGTCACCTTAAAATTGATCTGAAGTCAAGCATTCTGTGCGCGTTGCTTACGTCTGTATAGCATTACGTCCGTATGGTTTACGTCGAGATAGTACAGGCGTGTTTTAGACGTGATCTGTAGGTCTCACAGTTCCTGCGATCATAGGGAGAAGTCACCTCACCCCCACACCTACCGGCTCAGCGAAGGCGACGCGAGGAGCCAGTCCGGTAAGCGAGTCTTCCAAGTCGTCTATTTGCAACTCGTCGGCACTCAACTATGCCGACAGTGTTTGTACATCGGAAGTGGAACGGCAAACTGTTCAGAAGTCGTTTTCCGGCACAAGTTTACCGGGCGGCGAGTTAGGCTTGCTCCTGAGCCCAGTATACGACTTTGGTAATATATCTACAATACGAGTGCCCACAGGAAACGACTGCAGACTCTTGCATTCTGTTTGCAAACACAAGGCACGCGGGCCCAAAAATGCTAAGAATGTGCTGATGAGATCGAAGTGCCTCCAGGAAAACTGTACCGCCTTTCTCCGTACCGTGGTGTGTTCTCCGATATTTGGAAGGAGGCTAAGGTGATCCCAGTGCATGACAAGGTGACAAGAAAAGCTGAAGCGATTTTCGGCACAGGTCACCTTTGCGTCTCTGCTGCACACTTCTGGCGAACATGGTTCGGGTTGAGTTGAGGTACCACGCTAGCCCCATGCTGTTTGCGCGGCAGCACGGCTTCCTGCCACGCAGGTCGTCCGTGACTAATGCGGCCCGGTTCACGGACGGCATCTGGTCCACATTTTATGACGTCATACGGTTCGATGCCGCTTACACGGATTTCGACTCTGCTTTTACGAGTCTTAAACATGAAGCTTCACTTCTTTCGATTCGTCGCTCCTTTAAGTGTAACTGTAATTTTGACCGGTTCGAGTCGTGCTCGAATGGTGGCCGACGATGAGTTGCTCCAGAAGACACACGGTCTGACTGCGCACCTGCGACAGTACGGCACGTGCGAGCCAACACGTGCGGGTTGTGCACGACCTGACTTCTGTGGTCGATTGTTGGTCTGACGTACGCAGAGGACGTGAAGCTGTACGTCAAGGTTTCCTGTGCCGGCGACGCGCACTCCGTGCCGTCAGATGTGCGACTGGTCACACAGCGATACAGCGTGCGACTGGTCAGCCCGGCGCGTACCTGGGTAGAACCTCGCGAAACACAACTGTACCTCCTTCGCCGTGCGCCACAACCCCGCTCTGCATACGTGAGGTGTCGGCAGTCACCGGCTGAATCGCCATCTTCTTCTCCGTGCGCCACAAGCCCGCTCTGCATACGTGAGGTGTCGTCAGTCACCGGCTGAACCGCTATCTCCTTCTCCGTGCGCTACAACCGCACTCTGTTGTAAGTGAGGTGTCGTCAGTCACCAGTTGAACCGCCATCTCCTTCTCCGTGCGCTACAACCACACTCTGTTGTAAGTGAGGTGTCGGCAGCCACCAGCCGAACCGCTGTTTTGCGGTGCACGACCTGTGTGTGGGTCTCGACTCGAAATTGACGTCTGCAATCTCGTGTCGATTGTGTGGCTCGAAGAGCAAATCGGTAGTCTGGGTCTGCTCGTTCCCTCCTTCCGGCAGCCGAATATCTAGTCGAAACGAAACGTCGCTCCAAATGCTGTTATCTGTTGCTGTCAGGCAAACGTTAGATTCGTTGTGGAATATCGCAGCGTGAGTTCGCTGGCACGGCTAAAGCTTAATTTTCCCGTTCGGGGCGCGCTCAGCATCGATTCTCTACGCGGCCTGCTGTTTATTCTTGGCCCAATAATCGCCAAATTCCGCCTGTGGACTACTGCCGCCTGCTTTCTTATTATCCGTTGTTCCTGTCCTCTGGTCTCGTCCAGCACGATCTAGCGTTCTCACGCGCAGTCTTTCAACAAAATATTTGACTGCTCTGAGCTGCTGCCGATATTCAGTCTCTCGGCCCCAGGCAGATTGCGTCGCAGCCATCGCTATTTCAAGTTCCGTTTGCGCGAGACGCAAACACGGCTTCTTGACACGACACCTGATCAGATGTGAAGCATTCATGTCGTCTGCACGAGATGTGAACATCCTTCGACTTATCAGACTCGGGATTACAGACTACGTCATCAGTCCGAATGATGGAGATTTAGCGGATATGTGCGGCTCATTTATGTCGTGTAGCCTTGTAAATATCTTGCTTAGCAACTGCTGCATGACTGCTCAGTAGCTGCTGCACGACTGCTCAATAGCTGCTGCATGACTGTTCAGCATCTGCTTCATGACTGTTCAGTAGCTGCTGCACGACTGCTTAATAGCTGCTGCATGACTGCTCGGTAACTGCTGCATGACTGTTCAGTAACCGCTGCATGACTGCTCGGTAGCTGCTGAACGACTGCTTAATAGCTGCTGCATGACTGCTCAGTAACTGCTGCCTGACTGCTCAGTAGCTGCTGTATGACTGCTCGGTAGCTGCTGCACGATTGCTCAATAGCTGCTGCATGACTGTTCAGTAACTGCTGCATGACTGCTCAGTAGCTGCTGCATGACTGCTTAGTAACTGCTGCATGACTGTTCAGTAACTGTTGCATGACTGCTTAGTAACTGCTGCATGACTGCTTAGTAACTGCTGCATGACTGTTCAGTAACTGCAGCATGACTGTTCAGTATCTGCTGTATGACTACTCAGTAGCTGCTGCATGGTTGCTCGGTAAATGGGATGCACGCCTTTCTGCGCTCTCGCCAATATGCTGAACTAAGCTGAAGGTTTGCCCTGTCAATCGTCAACTTCTTCAGTTGTATGCGGTCGGAACTCAGAACCAGAAGCACACCATGGTGCGCTCCTGGTGTGCACCACTGTGTGTTTCTAGAACGTACACGTATTTCACATTGCAAGATGGAATACGTGGATGTTCTATGCGCCCGGAAAAAGGAGGAAATCGGAAATGGCGGACAATGTCCGTCGTCAACACTGAAGCGAGGAACGGAATGCATGGATCCGTAAGGGATAGGTGCCCTCGGTACAAATGGCCTGCCACATCCCGTCACCAGGAATAATCGGCCAGCAGGTTGCCCACCCAGGTTCGAGACGTTCACCACACTAAGTGACAGGCCAGATAGATGAAGCCCCACTGCAGCGGATAAAGAGATCGTGCTCGCCAAGCCCGAGGAATCCTCCGTCCACGAGACGTTAAATGGCGGAGGCAGCAATCGCACTCTTCTGCGGCGGGGCGACACGCCGCCAGCGAACGCGCACGGAAGTGAGAAGCTGACTGGGCGACGTGCGGCGTGTGGCAAGTCGGCACCCGCCCGAACCGCCGGCATACATCGGCCCCTTCTCACCACATCACTCAACATCCTTCGAGCACACGCTGAGCAACGCGGTGCGCCGTTCTCGGGACCGGTGTCGCCAGATTTGGAGGCGGCCGCCATTGTGGCACGCCGCTGCCGGCATTCCCTTCCCTGTGCGTTGATTGTTTGCACACGGAACAACGCGGCGGCCGACGGCTCGCCGATCCCGACGTTCAGGGAGTGGAAAACGAGAGCGTTGCTGGTGTCTGCACGTGCACATCGTGGCTGGCCATGTATGCGTGAGCGCGTGGGATGCGACAACAGGTGGTGTGCACACAACTGCCGCCGACATTTCAAAGGCCGTAACACTGGGCACTGCCGCTCTTGCGTCAGGTTTGGCGCAGCAGTAATGCCATACAGGACACATCAGCGCCGCCACCCACCCAGGCATTCAGTAATGCACTTGGTCATTGCAGCCGTTGAGCCTCCGTAAGACCTCTTCTCCGATAAGTGGCGAGATTTGCCATCAGCAACTTGCCGGTCCCTCACCTGCACTCTGCACTCTGCTGCTCTGCTGCTCTGCAAGCCGGCACGACAGGGGCGCGGCAAATTCTCCCCGCAAAATGTGCAAATACCCACATAATAATTGCATTTTCTGGAGCGAAAATGATACACAGTGGAAATGATACCTAGTGAAAATAATGCCCAGTGAAAATGAAACACCAGTGACTTCCACGCCGTTGTGCACACAGTGAAATTGCATTTCAAGATGATTTTGGCGTGCAATACGTTTTGCCAGCTGTAATTTGCCTTCGTGTTCATACTGAAGCAGTTCAATCTGGTCTTTTGTGTCGGCTCCCAAAGACAGCAACTCGTTTTTAGCACGTCACGTGACCACTGATTTTTTTCGGCGACAGTACAGTCTTCTATATGATAAATGTTCCACGTTATGTCCCACTTCCTTCGTCCTTGTATCCTGGGTTTTATCGCATAGTTTTTCCATTAGTCTGCATATTATTGTCAATGTGTGCATTGTAGTGAGGTGTTTTAAACCTTGACTTCATCTACTTTGAAGACCACCTCTGTTGGCGGTCTGTGCCAATAAACAAACCAGCAAGTGAAGTATGTTACCATGTCTGCTTCCATGGTCCCTACCAATGTGCACGTCGAAATGAATTTACTCGAAGGCAAAACCCAGTCACGTGTGTAAAGGATACAGGAGACCAAAGGGTATGCTACAAATACAAATACGCTGCTTCCGACGAAATTTTGAAAAGTACTTGGTCCCGCTGCGTACCCAAATATTCTAGTTTGTACTATCTAGGAAGCAACTATGTTCGGGAAATAATTTGGTTGCATCTAAATTTGGCAGAAGAGTAAATAATGCAGCATTGGCACCGACGAGACAATAGAGAGCACCGTTCATTTCGAGTACTCCTGCAGAATATCAACAGCTGCAAAGCTGTAAAGGCTTGCGGCGATCAGGAAGGAAGGCACTATCCAGATGGTTTCCCGCCAACTGCCGACACGGTGCCCGACAATCATGGTGAGGATCAGAATATACGGACAGGAACGATACGATGGTTACATACCACATGTAAGCAAAACATTGCAACGACATGGATCAAAAGATGATGCCATCATTATTCTATTCGGTTGATTGTATTTTGTCCTCCATTATTCCCACCAATTTCTTTCATGTTTTATTTACGTGTTTTCGCCAAAGATAGGAAGCTAGTGAAACGAGCATCACGGAAGAAAACATGTATATTGCCGCAAGCTCGTGATGCTTACCATGTGGACATACAGCAGCGCCGCCAACGTTACGAAGAATCCCAGAGCAAAGATACAAATGTGATGTAATCATTTCGAAAGTGATCGTGTGACAAGATAATATTTTGTTCAGGAAGGGTTCGACAAGAGACCTCGGACTGATGGTAAGGGCGATCGACATCGTGAAGTTCTGAAACGCCCGTTGCGATCTGATTTTTTTGTTTCATCTTCTGCACTGAACCGATGTTGATTGTGAGTGCGGCGTTCGGGCAGAACACGATCTGAACAACGCCACGCTTGTTCGGCTCGAGGTATGCACTTTGTAGCACCACATGTGTTCTCAGCTGCTTTCTCATTCGGTGTCCCATCCCACATCACACAACTTTTTCTTCTACATTTTCTACCATTAATTCCTTGCCTGTTCCTCCAAATTATGACATCATTTCGTAATTGCCAGTGTACGAATAGCCACTTGGTACTCACTTACTGTGCATGCCCTTTGTACCGTGATATGCTATGTAGATAAATCAATAAATAATAATAATAATAGTAACTGTGTGCCAAATCGATTGTAATTCGCTTTTATCCGTTTCTTCATTTCACTGCTTCTTCACGTAGGCATTTGTTTGGGTGACAATTTCGTTTGTCATCATTTCATTAAAATTATTGATCCAAAATACGAAGGCGCTTCTGGCGCATCAAAGATAAATGTGCCACAATTGTGTTCAAATTAGAGTGTGAGCCGTATTGTTTACCTCACCTAAACCATTATGTTATACAAATTCCTCTTCTTTTTCAAGGTACAGAACTTATTGGGTCTAAAAGACTATGGGCTAATGGTACTAGTTCTGGTTTTATATTGGAAATAATCACCAAAGATCTTGGTAATATAAAGTTTCAATATTAATGTGTGTGATAAATTGGCCTGTAATACCAAATTCAACGCTACATTGAAACTGTAGTCAGACACAATGAGGCTGAAAAGAAGAAATGCAAAGCTAAAAGATCCTCCTCGCTCCTATCTTCCTGATACCGCGACTGATTAGTAGTGAGTTTTGAACACGTGGATGGGTAGATTTCATCGCGATTAAATTATGCAATATTGCTTGGAAATTGAGCGTGCGGTTCTTGATAACTCAGCGTGGGAATATGCACCAGGGAATGAGGCTGAAACACGAGCCAATTAGGGCCCGCCGTCACGGTTGTCGTCACGGTTGTCGTCACGGTTGTCGTCACGGTTGTAGTCACGGTTGTCGTCACGGTTGTCGTCACGTTGTCGTTACGGTTGTCGTCACAGTTGCCACAGTTGCCGTCACGGTTGCCATTACGGTTGTCGTCACGGCGGGTTGGCACTCAAGCACGGCCGCCTCGTTGCAGCGCCACAAGCCTTATCGGGCAGTTGCCAGGTGACCCTCTCAGCCAGAGGATACACACACGCTGATAAGAGCCGTTGTCGGCTCCCGAGCAGTTCCCGTGCAGAATGTCTCCCCACTTCTCCACTATCGACGTTGGAAATGCGCCCGCGCTGGCTCACCTGCTGTTGGTTTTCGCGCTGTGTGACCAGTCTGGCCTCGATGCACTGTCTCGTCTCGAGAAACGCCTTCCGCTTGGCCAGCTCGCTCGGATAGTGCGTCAGAACGCCGGCCAAGTTAACGCACACAAACAGCAGGCCGTTGCAGAATGTCTGAAAAGGCAGAAGTCATCGATGAGGGTGGTTGGTAGAGGGGGCCACTTCGAGCACGTCTCATAATATGCTAACGTTATCATAATATGATTACGACAGTTGGTAGGCTACCCGCTGTTCTTATCGAATCTGTTGTTACAAGCAAGTTCTAAAAGAGAGCTAGCTCACTCGGCTTGTCAGCCAGACAAGCTGGCTGGCCAGACAAGCTGGCTGGCCAGACAAACTGGCTGGCCAGAGAAACTGGCTGGCCAGATAAACTGGCTGGGCAGACAAACTGGCTGGGCAGACAAACTGGCTAGCCAGACAAACTGGCTTTCCCTGGGCTGTTTCTATGCCATATGCAATTAGCATTAGTTCACTGCATAATGATAATTTTGCTGGTGGAATAACTATCAAAAGACGATAACTATCTCCCGCCGAAACTCAACATAATCTCAGCAGGATCGGCTGCAGTGAGACTGGCTGGCATATTTTCAACTCGTCACGTCAAGAGAAGCGTCGGTTCGTAACTTGGACTTTGTAACTTAGTAACTTGGATCTTGGAGTCAGACACCTACGACTGACGAAGTGATGAAATGACTATTGATGAACGAAAGGTGCGATTTTCCGTAGTTCTAACATAGTCTTATGAATGGTGAGACATAACACACTGAGTGACGTTGGTTTGCGTGGTTGACCTGCAAGTCGTGAGGCCTGTGTGTGTGGTGCATCACAGCGGCAGGAGCTATGAACATCGCACGCAGTTGTGGTGGTTATTCATCAGTTTGTTCCCTACATTTATCACACAGCTGTACCGGTTCACAGGCGTGGAGCGGGCGGAGGCTAGCTCGGCTGCGGACGCGCTGTGGTGGCTGACGTGAAGCGGACGGAGGGTAGCCCGGCTAGGGACGCGCTGTGGTGGCTGACGTGGAGTGGGTGGAAGATAGGAGTGGACGGAGGACAGCTCGGCTGGGGACGCGCTGTAATGGCTGGTGTAGAGCGGGCGAAGAGTAGCTCGGCTGGGGACGCGCTGTGGTGGCTGACGTGGGACTGGCGGAGGGTAGCTCGGCTGGGGACGCGCTGTGGTGGCTGACGTGGGACTGGCGGAGGGTAGCTCGGCTGGGGACGCGCTGTGGTGGCTGACGTGGAGCGGGCGGAGGGTAGCTCGGCTGGGGACGCGCTATTTGACGAGACGGCCCAGCCCGGCCTTCGTAGCCCAGTCACGCACTGTCTGGAGCGGGGGCGACTGTGGATGGGGAGCAGGGCCGGCGGTCAATGGCGTTACGAATGGCGTGTGTTGCCACCAAACTAGCTGTAGCATCAAGCAGAATCTGTATTCACAATCAATGGCATGACCTATGAATTATTCGTAGAGCTGAAAAGGATAGCTTGTTCTGATAGTAAATGGAAAGTGAGGCTATGCGTCTATGATAAGGTTGCATGTCTGTCCTCGTGCATATCTGTGCTTCTGGCATGCCTGTGCTCGTGCATGCATGCATTGCAAGGGCTGGTGGGTGGATAAATGTTCTGCAAATAATTCACTATAGAAGACAGAGTGAGGATGGCATGAGCCTCGTCCTTGGGTAAATGTTTTGCCTGTGCTCTTTAAGGAAGGGAAAATGTTTTCCATCGGGTCCAGCATAGGAACGATGCGGGACACCAATACCCAGTAAATACAATTTAGCGTTGCACCTATATATTGGGGTTATATGGAGGTAGACATAAGAAACCTAATCACTCCCTTCTGCCTCCGGGAAAAACAGCCTTGGCAACCTCCTCCCCACCCTCTCCTGACTTCTTTGCGTTCTGGTATTTATAGTGGAAGACTTCATCATCTTCATCAATGGAACATAACAGTAGCAGCAACACTTAATTACGAAGCCGCTTTTTAGCTATGACCTGAGATATATCTGCAACTATTGTAAGAATGTCCAAGCGCCATACCTGCGCACAAAATATCCATCTGCAGTTCAAATACTTGCACCTGGATGCACGTGAAGCGTTTCGGTGGCAGACATATCACAACGGGTGTCTGACTGCCGGTAATCTCATATGGGACGAGTATAGACTGCATCCCACTTCGCCCACGAGTATAGACTGCATCCCACTCCGCCCAGCGTCGCAGTCTTTGCAAGCAGCGTTGATGCATTGGATCAAATCAATGTAAATTATGTCCGTCTAATTAGAGAATCACATGGGGGTCATCGATTCAGGCTAGACAAGACGACGTACATGACTTAATAGACAACCGGTCTTCAGTGAAAGAGTGGTTGATCAATGAAATAGGTTGCCTGCTGATGTTGTCCGGAGTCCCTCACTGAATGTATTTAAATTTAGGGTGGACACGTTTTTATGCTTGAAGATGTTGTTTCTGTGTTCTAATCAGTGGTGGATATGGTGATATGTATGCAAGTATGTGTACACGGTACAGGCCCCTTTAAGCAGGAAGTGATGGAGTTTGACAATTATTGGTATGGCATTCGATCCACGCGCGTGTTACGTGGGATCGAGTGAACAGGGCTAGATAGGTAAGGTAGATAGATATTGATGGGTGTGTGAGATGTTGGCTAGATTCTTTGGAATTTGGGACGTGGTATTAGTTAAGGTGATGAGTATCTTTCAGTCAGGCTAATGGTAACTTCCCTTTGTAGACTTAACCCGGATGGCCCACTGTGGCTCTTCTTAAGTCTGAACATTTTATGACTTGATGGCTGCATGACACTTCTTGCCCCCCCCCCATGTTGGCTAATTCCTCCCAACAACTTCACATTTTACATGGGACCCTATGCCGTATGCTCCCCTCCCCAATTTTGACTCATCCATTGTCTTCATTTATTGCGCCCTCCCAATAATTTTCAGAAACCTACATCCATGTTTGGTGATGACATGTCGGCGAACACATTTAAAGCATTCATAAACATAAAACCAACGAGATTATGACAGTATTGTTTCATAAGTCTTCGTCACCCAGATGACAATGCTTACTTCCAGTAGAAAAGCCATGCCTGCAAAAGTGTCTCAAAAGTGTCTCAAAAGTGTCTCAAAAGTATCCGGCTCACTGATCCGTTGGGTCCCGAAACACTTAATCCTTAATCCGTTGGGTCACGAAACACTTAATCCTACGCCGCCGCAGGGCAGGATCTCATGCAAACCGCTACGATTCTTCCAAGTTGTCTTCAGAATCGCGCACATGATTTTCGGTATATTCTGCATAGCAACTGGGCATCGTCTACGCCGGACGTGTTTATCGAGCTTATGTTGGGACACAGAGCTAGAAACCCACCAAAGCACACACCTGATTGGTGAATTAGTTTTACTAAGTAATTGACAAGAAAGCATACATTTATTAACTCCATGGCGTTTATTCCCTTTCAGTAAGGTGTCGATAAATGTGTAGACTGTCGCAGGAGAGCGCAATATGACGACTCCGGTTGGCCAATTGCGTAAGATTAGAATCATGGATGGTGAGAAACGAGAATAGGTCATCTGCCTTCCCAATAACGTTTAATGGTATTTACCTATGTTGAACCTGGTTGACCGTTTTTCGTTGTTTACTGATGCTCA
This sequence comes from Ashinkailepas kermadecensis, assembly GCA_034440615.1. Taxonomy (NCBI): domain Eukaryota; kingdom Metazoa; phylum Arthropoda; class Thecostraca; family Neolepadidae; genus Ashinkailepas; species Ashinkailepas kermadecensis. The sequence goes on along the minus strand of JAOTOM010003351.1, from coordinate 20,167 downwards.
GAGGCGCATCCAGGGGGATGCTCCCCCTTGCGAACCAAAGATCACTAAATTAATTTTCTTTTCACCACACAAAGCTTTTCAGCGCGCCTATCGCGCTAAAAAAGGGTCTCTGTTTCACATTTTTTTTGGTCGGCTCCCCCTTAGGAATGCCTGGCTGCTATATGACTGGCCGGTACCATATGATGGGCTCAACTCAAGGACTTGGTCAATTTTTGCCCTGGGACCCGTGAAGATAGTGTTACATGGCAACATTTCTTCCAGGCAAACAATATGTGATCGATATGGTCTTACCTGGGCGTGCATGACATGCACCGAACTTCTCCAAACTGATTGGGAGGGCTCATCGCATGGAGGTGATTCATGGACCTCAATCCCTTGGCAGGCCACACTCCATAGTATTCCATGTTACAATCCAGAAATACTGAAAGGGGTCACGCCAGCTTTGGGGGTTTTAGGCCTTCCCAAAAGTATATAATATTCTACTTTTGCATTGTGATTATACTGTTTAGCTGATGTTGCATTCATCTTTATATGTGTGTTACTTTCTTTTATTATATTATAACCTTACAAAACACCAGTCAAAACCCGGCGTATATCTCCAAGATAGGCAGAACGGTCCGCCGGTCTTGAACGGGCTTTGAGACCGGGCTTCCAACCTGCACATCTCCCGCTTCCAATCTGCGCCAAAAGCTTCAAGGTAATCCGGCGGGGTCAATGCAGCATTGACAGCAGGCTGCTACTCTAGCCTTCTGTCCTGAGGTAGTGCGATGCATGTCGCACTGCTGCATGGCGCAAATGATTGCAAGTGATATTTCACAAATAAACAGATGAGATGCAAGCGGCCTCGCTTGCGAGTGCCAGCACACGAGCAGCCGCAGCAGCAGCAGAAGCAGCAGCAGCCAGGCAGCTGGTCATCAACGGCGATAACACGAGCAGCCATACAGCTGATCATCAGCACGATATCACAGCAGCCATGCAGTTGATCATCAGCGCGGGATCACACGAGCAGCCATACAGCTGGTCATCAGCGCAGGATCACACCAGCAGACATGCAGCTGGTCATCAGCACGATCTCACAGCAGCCATGCAGTTGATCATCAGCGCGGGATCACACGAGCGGCCATGCAGCTGGTCATCAGCGCAGGATCACACCAGCAGGCATGCAGCTGGTCATCAGCACGATATCACAGCAACCATGCAGTTGATCATCAGCGCGGGATCACACGAGCAGCCATACAGCTGATCATCAGCACGATATCACAGCAACCATGCAGTTGATCATCAGCGCGGGATCACACGAGCAGCCATACAGCTGATCATCGGCACGATATCACAGCAGCCATGCAGCTGATCATCAGCGCGGGATCACACCAGCAGGCATGCAGCTGGTCATCAGCACGGCAACCTCTCAAATATTTGCGAAATACGCTGCTGGTGCGTGAGTAACGACCATCCGCTGTTTATCCGGTTAGCATCCGGTCGATGTGAACGGTCTCCTCGCACGATTCGCTCCATCCGATTTCCCTAGAGGTCTATTCGCGGTCACCAGTGGCTGCTGCTGCTCCACTGACGGTCTGCCCTGATTCGTGTTGCACAGAGGTATGCTCGCACTCAGCATGCCACCACAGGGTTGCACACCGGCCCCTTCTGGGCGTCGATCAGTTCGGCTCTGTTTTCGCCGCTCCTTTCGCCGCCAAATTCACGGAGTGGTGCGGCGGAACTCTCGTTAGTATCTGCTTGGCGCTGGCAGTTGTACCTGCTTGGCGCCGGTATTTGTATCTGTTTGGCGCTGGTAATTGTATCTGCTTGTCGCTGGTAGTTGTATCTGCTTGGCGCTGGTAGTTGTACCTGTTTGGCGCTGGCAGTTGGATTCTTCGCACACTCTGCTTATGCGGCGAGAAATTGGCCGTACTCCTGCTGACGTGAGCTTAGGCGATGACGTGACGTGACGTGAACTTAGACGTGAGCTTAGGTGAGCTCAGCGACGTGAGCTTAGGCCAATATGAAACAACTGAGCAATTTGATTTTCGCTGCATCACATGTGGGGCATCGCAGATCGCACCAATATCTTCGAGGGCTTATATAACCTCGGACAAGAGTGATAGCCTAGGATGCATGCGCAAGAAACGTGGACCAAATATTCATTCAGGACCGGAAGGACCTACTTGATGACATACACCCCAGCACTAGTAAGGCCCCTGTGCAGTGCCGTGCTGATGGGGACCAAGTGGGACATGATCCGCTTGAGAGATCAGACCCCTTTAGTCCCAAAAGACAGTAACCCTCAGATTACAGATTGCACAGTACCCCTCAGGGCCTTACTACCCCTCAGAGCCCATGACCCACAACCTGGCCACAGAAGTGTCGCACTACGGCAGCCTTCCCGGCATACTCGCACCCACCCATGTAACCCACCCATTCACCCATGTAACCCACCCACTCACCCATGTAACCGCAAATGACCGCCGTCATCCGACTTGCTTCCTCCTAAGACTGTCGCCCCGGGGGAGACTGCGCCACCGCCAGCTGTCTGCCGGCTGCTCAGTGGCTGACATGATCATCCACATCGCACTAATGACGCCACGTCTGCAAATCGATGGCGGTCGGCCGCCGGCCCCTGGGGCGCTGCTGACCTCTAGGGGGTCCCCGCAGCGCCGGTGGTCTCCGGAGCCGCGGCCATCCCCGGCCGGCCGCCGGCCCCTGGGGCGCTGCTGACCTCTGGGGAGTCCCCGCAGCGCCGGTGGTCTCCGGAGCCGCGGCCATCCCCGGCCGGCCGCCGGCCCCTGGGGCGCTGCTGACCTCTGGGGAGTCCCCGCAGCGCCGGTGGTCTTCCGGAGCCATCCATCCCGGGCCGGCCGCCCGCCCCTGGGGCGCTGCTGATCTCTGGGGAGTCCCCGCAGCGCCGGTGGTCTCCGGAGCCGCGGCCATCCCCGGCCGGCCGCCCGCCCCTTGGGCGCTGCTGACCTCTGGGGGGTCCCCGCAGCGCCGGTGGTCTCCGGAGCCGCGGCCATCCCCGGCCGACCGCCGGCCCCTGGGGCGCTGCTGATCTCTGGAGAGTCCCCGCAGCGCCGGTGGTCTCCGGAGCCGCGGCCATCCCCGGCCGGCCGCCGGCCCCTGGGGCGCTGCTGACCCCCAGAGATGGGACGTTAAACAAATCAGTGATTTATAATAATTGTAGAATCGTCTAGCATTAAAATTATTATGCTAATAAGGCGGAAGTTTTCCTGTGAAGTTTCTGCAGGTTCAGCTGATGATGGCGGCGGATGCATTGAGCTATACAAATGTATGGCATATGAAAATGGATATCAGCTTGCAAATTTGACAAGTGATGCAGGTTCATGCCAATGGGCCTATTCGAAGTTCAAGGATGAGGCTGCATGCATTACATTAACTGAAGATCTCAATGTGGTGTAGAACGGACGTTAAAAGGGAGGGCCAACTTTGCCGATGAATGCACGTGCAAGTGAATATCGATGACATTAGAACGGAGCCAGAATGGCCTAATGTTTTACTCATTGCGTGTAAAGAAAATATACGACCTTCAATATACCAGGAGGTGCTGAGTTGACATCAAAAGTAACGATAAGGATTATACTTTATTACTCAACGTTTCGGCCAGGGGCCATCGTCAGGAGTGATCACTCCTCACACTCCTCACCTCACAGGCGTCATGCCAGATTTGACAGATATACAAAATTCCGTGGCATATACGAAAATCCATGTTGGTTTTCAAGATCCATGCGAAAATGTTGTGTAGAAAATGCATTGCATTGCATGCTGAATCAAAACCGCAAATTTTACCTCTTCTTCTCAGGTGACCTTGTTGACCTGAGGTCAGAAATGGATCGCACGGGTAATTTTAGGCACACACTACATGCATTCAACCGTAGTTCAGATTGTATATTACCATAATGCCCTGGTTTGCGTTAACAATATGAGCTCTCAAAAAAAAGTCAAATAAATTTACTTAACATGAATTGTGGCCACAACATTGACCTCCAGGTACAAAAATACAAGACTATATTCTGCCGATTTATGTTATGGGGCTATCTAACGCCATTTTAACACGCGCCCTGGAGGGTCTCTGAAAATTACGCGCACTGGAGGGAGGGGGGGCGGATTCCGCCCCCCCCTTCCCCATAAGATCTCGGCTCCTATTAAAGCTGGAGGAACGTAATTCACAGGGTGGATGAGTACGGTAGTGAACTCTATTGTGTATCGATTTGATGACCTTAGGTTAATGTCTTCAAGGTCAAATGAGGTCACATTTGTCAAAATTTTCTTGTTTTGCGTGGCTTTGCTTGTCATTGCTATGGATCGCCGTGATTGTGTTTAAATGCTCCAAAATGGCCATCAATGATGTTTTGAACATTACTAATGATGCAATACAGTTGCCAGACCCGATATTTGACCTCAACTCACCTATATAGCAGCACTTTATCAGGTCAGTTACCTGTTCCAGATACCGGAACCGGGCCGCCCGCTCGACTGCTTCGTCGGGCAGCTCGGCGCAATCGGCTTCGCGAAGAAAGGAGTGAAGTACATGAATAAAGTATGGAAACGCAATGACAAACAGTACAAATGACAAACAGTAGTGCATTTATGGCAACATTCCAGTTGACCAAGTTTGGTTCCATTAACCTGTCATGAACTTGACTTGACTTGACCTCGGTGACCTAACATGACGTTGAAACTATATAGCATATCAATATACATCAAACTAGTCGCTAGTGCTCCCAAGAACACTTCCCTTTTGCGGATATATGGGAAGAGCATCAGCGCCGATTTTTGTGGTCTGGCGTTACGATTTTTTTTCGGTTTTGACGGCCCCTAACTGAAGAAAAAAAATCGACAGATTTCGATTTGTCTTACTGTAAACGACGCGCCGGTCATTTCGAAGTAGGTACGCAGAAAATCGCGTATATCGACGGGTAAAATCTGCAGTTATGTACGAAAAACCGAAGGGGTGGGCGGATTTCGCCCCCCCCCCCTCCAGTGCGCGTGTTAATCCACGAAATCGGTTCATTGGTTGCAAAGATACACCGGGGGCAAAGCCCCCCCCCCCCAACAGTGACTGATGTGAACAAATATACCCCAGTGACTGCCGGGCTAAGTAGCATGCCAAACAGTTTTGTCCGGGAGCCGTGCTTTTGACATGGTGCTTTACTAGATGTAATACGAGATACAACGAGATATTTACTGAGGTAAACATCAGCTACCCAATGTTACTAATCTTGCATGTTGATCGTTCGTCTGCTACCGTGTTGCTAGGTCATGACCTAGCAGCCAGTTGCGGGGCCACGTCTGTAGGTGGGTATAGTTATTTCTTTCGTAGCTATCACGCGATCTCGGCACCAAAAGCACAGCGGAAAAGCCTCAGGAGGTAACTCACCACACGATGGCACCGTTTTAATCAATTACCAATCGACGATAGGCTACTACCAGCTTATAGTGCCACTAGTTTGCCTTGCAACTAGCTCACAAATTTGGAGTGCATCGCAGTGGCTGTTTGAAACTTGAGGTAAAGCTTTCTTCCAGTGACTACAACGTGCAAAAGCAAATGCTTAGGGAAAATGAGATGCGCAGGTCCATTCTTCTCCATCTTTCCACTTGGCCTTTTGGCGAGCGTCATGTCGGCCCCGCTGCCCTCGGACGGCCTCGTGATGAGACAATGCACAATGACGATTCACCTTCATAAAGGCCCGTATCGGCAGTCGCAGGTGACAGCGCTCTGGCACCTGGCACACTTAATCACGCGGTCGTCGGCCAAAGGCGTGACCTTCTGTGGCGTGGGCGGGGCTTCGCCTCCGGCTCAGAGGCGGAACTGCGATGACGGTGGAAGCCTGAACTGAGTGGGTCATATGTCTCCGGACACTGGCATATTTCAGGGACGGTGGCATTCGACGGTGAAAGCCTGACGGTGACGTGACGGTGACGGTGACGGTGGCATTATGACGGTGGAAGCCTGAACTGAGTGGGCCATATGTCTCCGGACACTGGCATATTTCAGGGACGGTGGCATATGACGGTGAAAGCCTGACGGTGACGTGACGGTGACGGTGACATTATGACGGTGGAAGCCTGAACTGAGTGGGTCATATGTCTCCGGACACTGGCATATTTCAGGGACGGTGGCATATGACGGTGAAAGCCTGACGGTGACGTGACGGTGACGGTGACGGTGACGGTGGCATTATGACAGTGGAAGCCTGAACTGAGTGGGTCGTATGTCTCCGAACACTGGCATATTTCAGGGGCGGTGGCATATGACGGTGAAAGCCTGACGGTGACGTGACGGTGACGGTGGCATTACGACGGTGGAAGCCCGAACTGAGTGGGTCATATGTCTCCGAATGCCACCCCTATGCGTGCACTTCCAACAAAATGAAACGCAAGACGTGGTTTCAGTTATAGGACCGTAACGTTGCGGTCATGGTTTTCCGAGGAACGCGTTTTTCTCTAACAGGATAAATGTATTCGTGTACAACACATCAATAGATAGAGGGATATAACGCGTTTCATGATGTCGTCGTTAGTAGACTTTCGTTGACACCATACGTGCAGCAATTTTCCCTAACATCGAACGCAAAATGCATCACGCTAACAAGACTTTTGGGAAGCAGCGACACTGTGATCTAAGCCGTCACCATCGCTAGATCATGGGATCGGTGGGGACGGACAACTATTCCCTTATACGGCACATACGACTACAACGTTTCGAATCGCATGCGCAAAGCCGAGGGTGCCGTTTCGGCACTCGGCTACGGCCGCCTACGGCTGCCTACGGCCGCCTACCAACGGCAGCCAAGCTACGTCACTTGGGCTCCCAGCTTGGCCCGTGCTCACGCCCGCGCACGTGTCACCGTGCACGTGCACGAGACCACGTGCAGACTGTCGCGACGGTGCGACACACGTACATCGCAGCTCCACTGCAAACATATGCGATGAGGCTAGCAGTAGCTGTATAAACCGTGTCATTGCTGTGCAGGGCTGCTAAGTTTGACTACAATATTTCCCACTGTTCCCCCAAAACATGTTCCCTCTAGTTGACGATGTTGATATATCTATTAATTTCTAGGCACATAAATAATGTAGGTAAGTTCGTAAATAATGAAGTGTTCTTTTGTCATGCACAACATGTATTCTTGTTCCAAGCAAATTGCTTTCCCAGCATGAGCACGGCATGATTACGTTTATGAGGCTTTGTGTCGCAGAGGTGCATGCCAAACATGAAGATTTTCCATGTTAAGATATTTATCAGCTCGAATGTATTTTGCCGGACGTTCCAAGGTGTAGTGTTGGTGGGCAGTGTCAAAACAGGTGCTTTATCGTTTCAGGTACCGGGCGCAAGGCACATTTGTCACTGTCAACGATGGTAAAAATATATAGTAGCCGATTTGTCGGTATGATTATCTATATGCATCTGTAGGACAGCCATTTCCAGCGGACATCATCAGTAACGGAATGCACCCGATTATATATATATATGTATATATATATATATATATATATATATATATATATATATATATATATATATATATATATATATATGTATATATATATACATATATATATATATATATATATATGTATATATATATATACATATATATATATATATAAATATGAATATATAATTCCAACTTAGCATCAAATATAATTCTCGCCAAATTTTTAGTGTCATTCATAGTGATAAGTTTCTCGTCTTATGTTCAGATTCATGTGGAACAACTTAAACTGGATCCAACGAGTTGCATTACAGGATTTTGCCAATGAGACGTCACATTGTTCTCTTCCGGTGTTATTTTGATGTGGGACAACATTTTGTCCATGATATTGGATTCAATTGAATAACGGAGAACGCTATCATTCGGTGAATTGAGTATTCTTCCGCTACTTCCTGGGTCGTCAGTTTTTTCTGTTCGTCTAAATTATGCAAGCAAGACATGCATAAGGTACCTTTTCGAATAAGACATCGCTACCTGACACATTTTTATGAATATTGGTGTGCTATAAGGAGGAACATACTGATTTATGATACATAATGACTTTTATGGACGAGGTCGCTCTGCTGTCGGCCGTTCCAATAAGCAAACACACAAGTATGTGTACTTGTGTGTTTACTTATTTGAACAGCGCTTTTGTGTGTGACTCCAAAAGTGTCCGCTGGGTACGCCGGCCCTGTGAGCTGTGACTCCAAAGAGAATACCTCTGTCGGGTCCTGACGACCCTGGCAGACACGTCACGAAACTCCGCGTGGCCATCCACCGCGAGGATGTGTTAATCTAGAACAAAGAGCTGTCGGTGGTATACACCGACAGCTCCAGCACGCTCTCCAAAGTTTATTCGCCAAGTGCCGTGGCGGGACGAGTCGTACCCACCGGGAAATTCGCTCACAGGAGCGGCGTACCCAAGGGACAGCTCACAGGAGCCCCACACCAAGGGTGCAGTTCACAGGAGCCCTATACCCAGGGGACAGCTCACAGGAGCCTCATACCCAGGGGACAGCTCACAGAAGCCCCACACCAAGGGTGCAGTTCACAGGAGCCCCATACCCAGGGGACAGCTCACAGGATCCCCGTACCCAGGGGACAGCTGACAGGAGCGGCGTACCCAGGGGAATAGCTCACAGGATCCCCGTACCCAAGGGACAGCTGACAGGAGTGGCGTACCCAGGGGAATAGCTCACAGGAGCGGCGTAACCAGGAGACAGCTCCCAGGAGCGGCGTACCCAGGAGACAGCTCGCAGGAGCGCCGTACCCAGGAGACAGCCCACAGGACCGCCGTAGCCAGGGGACAGCTGACAGGAGCCCTATACCCAGGGGACAGCTCACAGGATCCCCGTACCCAGGGGACAGCTGAAAGGAGCGGCGTACCCAGGGGAACAGCTCACAGGAGCGGCGTAACCAGGAGACAGCTCCCAGGAGCAGCGTGCCCAGGAGACAGGAGCAGACCGCTGCTGGCGATTTGTATTCGCCACCGCCCGCGGCTTATTGCATTCCCTCTCCGTCGCGACCGCCTTCCAGCTGATTTCCAGCCAAATGGAGCGGCCTGATGTTGTTAGGTGGCCGCTATTAGGCGACTGCTGTTCGGTGGCCCACCAGACCCGAATACAGTCACCGCGCTGTATTTCCACTTCACGCAACCGCAGGCCCTGCTCATGAAACGTGGCGGCTTCCTCCACGTGGAGTCCCCGACGCAATGGCGCTGCCTGGCTTCGCCCTGGTAACATTGCTCGATCGATGGAGCGACAGGCGTCTGTCGTGCAGGCCAAAGCCCATGATGGAGAGCAGGTCGATGTGTCCTCGAGTTGCCATAGAGGGCGTGTCAGCTCGTGTGGCGTCTGTCGTGGTGACAGCACATCGGGCGGAATGTCGCATCGCGTCGGACGACGTGCAACCCGTGCAGTGAACTACGACAGCAACTAGCAACGTCACTCACATGGGATCACGTGCAATGCGCGCAATTAACTACTGACACAGCTAGCAATGTCACTCACATCGGGTCACGTGCAACACGCGCAGTTAACTACGGTCAACTATTTAGTACGCACAGCTAACTAGTAAGCAATGTCGTGTGCTCCGACAGCAACGGTGAAGGTCGAGCTTGAAGGTCGAGCTGGGTGGCCGCCAATCATCTGCCACTCAGATGATTAGCAGCGGGTTCGCCTGACCAGCAATCATCTGCCACTCAGTAGCCAGCTGATTATCGTCGAAACGGAGGTGGCACTCCTGGCCAGCAGTGCATCCTGCCGTGGGAAAGCACCGCACCAAAACTAAAATAGTGGTGTGGCATGCTACACCGATGTTCTCAAGGCAAGCTGACAAAATATTGTGCCCGGCTGAAGTTGAGCAAAGCAAAGTCAGCGCAACACCAGAATCATCCGTGCGAGCGTGTGGTTTTCAGTGCTCACTTGCTCTTAATGCGTGATGGTGGTGCGTGTTGCTGATTGCCAGCACAACGGAAGCGCGTTCCATCTGCAGTGGATCCGTCCAGGAGGATGCGTGTGCGGTACTCGGGACATATGTGTCCAGTACTCAGGGCATGTTCGTCTAGGACTCGGGGAATATGCGTCCAGTACGCTGGGCATGCGCGTTCACCACTAGGGTCATGTGCGCATAGTACTGGCTACATGTGCGTCCAGTACTCTCGGCAAGTGCGTTTACTGCAAGGGGCATGCGCGTACAGCACTCGGAGCATGTGAGTCCAGTCCCTAGGACATTGGCATCCATTAATATGGACATGTGCGTGATGCACTCGGTACACATCCGTACAGTACTCCATGCATTTGCGTCCTGCATTCTGGACATGCGCGTCCTGTACTCGATGCGTGTGTGTGCCGTACTCGGGTCAGGTGTGTCCTGTACTCGGACCAGGTGTGTGCCGTACTCGGGTCAGGTGTGTCCTGTACTCGATGCGTGTGTGTGCCGTACTCGGGTCAGGTGTGTCCTGTACTCGGACCAGGTGTGTGCCGTACTCGGGTCAGGTGTGTCCTGTACTCGATGCGTGTGTGTGCCGTACTCGGGTCAGGTGTGTCCTGTACTCGATGCGTGTGTGTGCCGTACTCGGGTCAGGTGTGTCCTGTACTCGATGCGTGTGTGTGCCGTACTCGGGTCAGGTGTGTCCTGTACTCGGACCAGGTGTGTGCCGTACTCGGGTCAGGTGTGTCCTGTACTCGATGCGTGTGTGTGCCGTACTCGGGTCAGGTGCGTCCTGTACTCGATGTGTGTGTGTGCCGTACTCGGGTCAGGTGTGTCCTGTACTCGGACCAGGTGTGTGCCGTACTCGGGTCAGGTGTGTCCTGTACTCGGACCAGGTGTGTGCCGTACTCGGGTCAGGTGTGTCCTGTACTCGATGCGTGTGTGTGCCGTACTCGGGTCAGGTGTGTCCCGTACTCGGACCAGGTGTGTGTGCGCGCTACTCACCAGCTGCAGCAGGGCCGGGTGGTCGCGGCCGGTGTAGCCGGCCAGCGCCAAGTGCAGCGCCGCCAGCAGCACGCCGCTCAGCAGCGCGCCGCACAGCCGCAGCGGCAGCAGCGCGTAGCCCATGTACACGCAGAACAGCGTCTGCCACACGCCGGCGACGGGCGCGTCGTCGGACGTGGCCACCACGGCGGCGACCAGCGCCAGGAACGAGCCGGCCACCGCGCAGCTGAACGCGACCAGCAGCAGGCTGCGCAGCGGGCCGGCGCGCGCCAGCGCCACCGCCAGCACCGCGTAGCCGACCACCAGCAGCGCCAGCACCAGCGTGGTGACGCGCACGGCGCTCGAGTCGCGCAGCACGTAGTCGAGCAGGCCGACCGACACCAGCACCACCATCAGGATGCCCAGCAGCGACGTGAGCGACGCCTGGTTCATGCGCATGAAGTAGCGCTGGTAGAGCGACTCCACCTGCACGTCGGCGAACCGGTGCGACCGAAAGATGCGTAGGCAGAGCGTGCAGCCGCCGGGGCGGCGGGGCGGCGGCGCCTCCGCCGCCGCCGCCTCGGCCGCGGCCGCCTCGGTTCTCGCCGCCTCGTCCGGATGAGAGCGCACCGAGCCGCTGTTCAGGCCCGACTTGCTGTAGTGCTCGATCACCTCCCAGTTGGACTTGCGGCCCGGCTCGACGGCGGCCTGCTCGGCCGCCGCCGACTCGGCGCCGCTCTTGGACGCGCGCGCGCCCATCGCTCTCTGCTGTCGGCACGGCGGCATCAGGTCAGCGGCCCGGTCAGGCGTGGCATGACACGACACACGACATGACACGGCACGACACAGTGAGGTCAAGTCACGGGCGCGGCCATGGGGTGACACGATACGATACGACACGGTGCGATACGATACGATACGATACGCGATACGATACGATACGATACGATACGATACGATACGATACGATACGATACGATACGACACGACACGACACGACACGATACGACACGACACGACACGACACGACACGACACGACACGACACGACACGATGCGATACGATACGATACGATACGATACGATATGGCGAGGTCGAGCCACCGGTGCGGCCATGGGGTCACATGACGGGATGCGACAGCTCAGGATTGTATGAAGTACCACGACCGGGTTTGCTAAGGCCGCTTGGATGAGGCATCATCCGATCGGGGCATGTCCAGACCAAGTTCATTTCGTGGTACATGCCGGTTTAATTATTCTACATGTCGCATAGGAAGAGACAAGGACATACATACAGAGACACAGACACACAGGCAGGCGCCATTTGCATGAAGGTAGGAACGACTATTCCCACGTCGATGGCCGCAGATAAATATGTCAGCCCGAGTTGGAGGAGCTCGACTGCCGCTGTGTGGCCTAGCCACGTTCTGGCTGCTGCTCACCGGCCAGCGCCAGCAGAGTGCTGGTCGGTCGGCGGGGAGGGTGGTAGGTCGGCTCAGAACTCGGTGTAGATAGCGTTAGCATGGGACTGGTCGGTTGCCGGGGGAGCGTATCAGGAAACAATGAGTGGCATGGCACATTCGGGCCAGTCAGCGCAGGTCTGGATCAGTCGGGGCAGATCAGGATCGCTAAGGCCCCTTGAATGAAATTAAGAGAGAGAAAAAAAAAGAGAGAGAGATAGAAATACTGCATTTACAAACTACTGGGTCCATCCACAGATACAACAACAAGCACATGCCCACATACACACCTTCAACCGCCGAATTTAAGAGGCAGTCAACACACTCAGATGTAAGCATACTTGAGACACTACAGAATGTATCACGTCAAAAAAAATATTATAGCAGCATTGTTAACACACATTGAACTTCAATGCCGTGGCACGGAATGAGTGCCACAGATGCATCCCGTATATCGTTGAGCAGTATGTTAGACTCAATTGCTGCTTCATACGATACGAGCACACTGCAAATGTTCTGATCAAGGATCAAGGAATTGGCTTTGCAACACATCAAGCGGCGCCGTTGACCTGTTTCCGCCTTGTCGCAAGCTGAATTCGAGGTGAAAATATTAAATCCGAGCTACGGTACATTTACATGCTGTAGTGTGCTATTGCATAATGCTAACGTAGGTAAGAGTTTATTTTGATACATGTGTAGGATGTGATCATGTGGGCGACGCCTGCTTGCGTCGATTTTGATGCGTTCACTCGAGAGTGATTTTCCGGGGGGTGGGGGTCTGGTTGATTTTTCAGGGTGCTTGCTTAATTATTTTTAGCCCCGGCTTGATTTTGTTAGGTTCCCGGTAGGATTTTGGAGGCCCGGACGCTATTTTTTTGGCTCCAGCGTGATGTGTTTCGGAGCCCGGCGTAATTTTCTATTTTCACTTCATCTCTCAGGGAGGGCTGGGGAATTGTACCTTTGCCCCTTCTACTGGAACCATGTTGCTTCTTGTGGGCCTCAGTCAGCTTTTTTACCCTCATGCCGTCTTTGTGACCACGGTGTGCTTTGAATGCCCCGGTGCGTTTTGAGGGCAGCCGGTCTATTTTGAGGGCTCTCGGTGTGTATATTTAGGCGTCCGGCGCATATTGTATAAACCTGTCCATAATTTGTGGGACCCGGTGTGCTTTGACGGACCCCGTTGCGCTTTTGGGTTTCCAATGTGCTTTTTCATCCGGGCAGTGATTAATTAGGGTCCCAGACGCGAATTTTTGGGCTTCCTGCCTCGAAATTAGGAGGCACCGACGAATATTGTTGCGGTCCTGGTGCGACATTTCGGGGCCCTGGCGCATATATTACCGGGCACTTGCGCGACCTTTCGGAACCTGCATTGTTTATTTGGACCCTTGATTCGAATGTTTGGATTAGGTGGCTCCAGCGTGATTTTTTCGGGGTCCCTGCGCATTTTTTTCGAGGTTCGGCGCGATTCTTTGGGGCCCACCACCTTTCAGGGGGGGGGGGGATTGACCCTTTCCCTTCCCTCCATTGGTACACCACTGGCCACGACTGTCTCGTCGCGACCCTGACATTCCTTTGTGTTTTGCACGGGTGTTTTGTTTGTTGGCGCTCGCTCGTTGGCGCGAGTCCCGGAGACTGCCAGAACTAAGGTGGCAAATTACGTAGTGCACAAAGTCTCGACGTACAATATCGTAGGTTTCTGTAATGACAGCGGAATCTCCCTTGTGTACAAAACCCGAGATGTAAAAACACATGCTTCTCGCAGACGCGTAATTCAGAGTTCTTGAGTTATATCAGGAATCCATCATATTTAATTTTTTATTGGTGATCCACGATGTTCGCATTGCCGTTGCGTCTGGCGTGTATCCAACAGCTTTTACCGCATATGGTTTGTGTTATGAGCCTAGTCATATATTTAGTACATAGTGAATAACAACATGCACATGCAGTGGACTCCACGGTATAACCAATGGCATTTCAGCGCACCAACACCACGGCGTCACTGAAAGGTAACGCTGCCGCGCTGATAATAGTGTCAGCATGTAAACCGCACGTGTCCGCTTCCACCGGCAGGCTTCATATTATCGGTGCATTTTTGTCACTTTCAGGTTAATATTTTGCTCTACGTGAGTAGCTCGAGGGCTCCCTATTTTTATCATTCAACATGTGCTGAACGTCGGTATCTAGTTGACATTTGAGACGTTGCATAGGGACTTGTATAATCTGAGGATTAATTGATTACATAGGTATGTTCCTAATACTTTATCCAGGTCAGGTCACTCCAAGTCAAACTAGTTGAAACGTAGACGTGGTAATTAAATGTGGTTGTCGCATGTAGTTTTTTTTTTCAACACATTCACCTAGCACTACCATAATAAGGTGCCTATATGGAAGCCGAAGCAGCTAAGGCGAGTGCTGAAATAAGGTGCCTATAAAGTCATAAAGTGTTAAGGCTTAATAAGAGCCACAGGGGCCCATCTGGGTTAAGCCTATCTGGAAAAGGTACTAGAAATGTACACACTCTCACCCCAATCAATCCCTTACCTCAAGTTCCTAGGAAGCTATATATCGCAGCCTATCTAGCACCAATTCACTTGCTATTGCATAACACACTCCCATTGTGCTACCATAGACAATCTCATCAGTATCACATCCCGAAGGAAGGTGCTGAATCCACTGCTAGGTACACCCTATATAAAGTTATAAAGCGTTTAGACTTAATAAGAGACTCACTTCCTATTGCATAACACACTCAACAATTACAAACTCCTCCCATCATACCCATTGTGCTACCATAGACAATCTCATCAGTATCACATCCCGAAGGAAGGTGCTGAATCCACTGCTAGGTACACCCTATATAAAGTTATAAAGCGTTTAGACTTAATAAGAGACTCACTTCCTATTGCATAACACACTCAACAATTACAAACTCCTCCCATCATACCCATTGTGCTACCATAGACAATCTCATCAGTATCACATCCCGAAGGAAGGTGCTGAATCCACTGCTAGGTACACCCTATATAAAGTTATAAAGCGTTTAGACTTAATAAGAGACCCAAGGGCCCAACCAGTTAAGTCTGTAAATGGAAGATAATATAAGCCTGGTAAAAAGACCCTCCCCAAACCACCATCCCAACATCCCATCCCACATCCTGAAGAACCAGTCCTCCAATATCCCACACACCTAGCAATGCCTATCTACCCTAGCTTTCCAGCCCTATTCCCCTGATCTCTCTTAACACATGTGGATTGAATGCCGTATCAATAATTTTCAAACTGCATCCATGCCTGCTTAAAGGGGTCTGTGCCGTGCACACTCACTTAACATACATCTCACCCCATCCATCACAAATTAGATAGCCTATATGGACGGTGATGGAGCTAGTGCAAATGTTGAAGGCGCAGTGTAGTCGAATGACTCCGTGTAGATCAGTCATTAGCGCATCGCCTGGGGCGGGTGTGCAATCAATCGCCATCAAGCATGCATGCAAAGCTAAAGTGATTTACGACCCGATACATCCAACAAATTGCATGCCAGAATAAAAGTAAGAAGGCAATCCATCCCTAGGACTGAACTGCAAACCTCGGGATGCAACCTGAGCGCATTAGGCATTCATTTGCAACCCGGTGCAGATGACAAGTGCCGGCTGTGGGGAGAGGCGTTAGGCATTAGGTTAAAGTTAGGCGCACGCGCGAGGCAATGCAGCCACAAACTAGTCTCCTTTCAACACAGATGGAGCGTGTTCCAGGTGACATGTTGTGACGAATGTTGGTAAATTTCCAAATGAAAAGAGCAAATCTGGCTCTGAGTGAAGGAAACAGAACTCAGCGCTGCCTTGGAACGCTAAGCGTTTTCGGCTTTTCAGTCGGTGCGAACTGCGAACTGCGAACTGCGAAATGCACCCACTCAACAACAGTGCCCACAATGCATGCAGCCCCCGCGCAGCGCATGTGTGGTCATGCAGGGCACAAATGCACCCACTCCAGGATTGTGCTCACAGTCCACCCAGCCATCCCGCAACGCATGTATGGCCATGCATGGCACAGATACACCCACTCCAGGATTGTGCTCACGGTCCACGTACCCACTGCGCAGCGCATGTATATGGCCGGCCATGTATGGCACGTATGAGACAATGCTGGCGATAAACGACACTCGCGCCGCACATTGTGTACACTATTTGCACCTCGGCGTGTGCCCGGCTGGAGGGAAGACGGAGGGGCGCGGGGCCGAGGTGACTGCCTGAAGGGAAGACGGATGGGCGCGGGGGGGGGGCAAGGTGACCGACTGGAGGGAAGACGGAGGGGTCGCTGGAGGCCGAGGTGACCGGCTGGAGGGAAGACGGAGGGGCGCGGGAGGCCGAGGTGACCGACTGGGGGGAAGACGGAGGGGCGCGGGGGGCCAAGGTGACCGACTGGAGGGAAGACGAAGGGGCGCGCCCGCAAGTAATCGAGCTGCGCGAGGCACCAAAAAGGTGCCGACAAGTATTAACTTTCTTTCACAAATATCCATATTTCTACAATGGAACTGCCGTAGTTTGATTTCCAAATGGGCAGAAATGAAAGCATTTTTAGCATCTTAACTCCGATTCTCGTCGCACTTCAAGAAGCCTGGCTTTGCCTACCGATACATATAATTTCAATCTTTTTCAATTATTCGCTGTACCGCCACGACGAGGTCCAGGATCACACCGTAGTGGTATACAGCCCTTACATTAATAATGATTACACACATACACAAACTACACTTCATTCATCGTTACAAGCCGTAGCTTGTACATTACGCTTACATGGTCGAAATATATATGTATGCTCACTATACATTCCACCGACTACAGACAACACAAACATGTTGGCACAATTCGAAAACCTCATCACAAATTTCAAAACCTGTTCATCTTACTTCTTGGCGATTTCTTAACGCTCACAGCCAGCGTGGGATAAAATGTACACACCCAGACACTGCGGACGCATTATTCAACACATATTAGACCGACAATAATTTAGTAATACTTACACCGGAGAGCCAACTTTTTCACCTCGGACACAACACAGAAACTGCAATAGATTTGACAATTTGCTCTCCAACTCTTGGCCAACGATTTCGATTGACCATAAACACAGACATTCACAGCGATCACTATCCCATCAAATGAATATCATTTTTCAACGCAACTGATAGCACACCCAATTTTATCCCACGCTGGAAAAATTTCCGAAAGCCGATTGGACAACATTTCAGGAACTTTCCTATATTCAATACAACCACAACATTTCTCCGTCGAAACGTCAACTCAATTACACACACACTTTTCAAAGCAGTATATTCACCACAATTCCACTCACGAAACCTTTCACAAACGAAAACCAGTACCTTGGTGGTGCTCAGAAATTTCACAAGCAATTGCGGTTAGAAAAAGAGCATTTAGGAAGTATTTACGCCATCCCGATCAAGAAAATTGAACCACCCGTAACCGTGAACGTGCGAGAACCCGCCGCATCATTCGCGATGCTAAGCGCCGTTCATGGTCCTCATATTTGCAGCAGCTCACTTATCAAACACCTTTAAGTAAAATATGGCAATTAATCCGACGTTTATCCGGACGCTCCCCATTTCAATCTCTACCGGCCTTCAAGATCCACAATCTGACCATTACAGACCCACAAACCATAGTAAATACCATAGCTGATACCATAGCCCATAATAGCTCCGATGAGAACTACCGACCTAATTTCTTACAAAATGCACAACACACTTTTCACACCAATCTCGACCTCTTTGATTCCGACAATTCCGAGTACTACAATGCTTCTTTTCATCTTTCTGAACTGGAGAATGCCATTTCCTCCGCCGGTAGCACTTCAGTAGGGCCTGACAAATTGCATTATTCCTTCTTTCGACATTTATCTAACCACACCAAACAATGCATCTTAGACACACTTAATTCATTATGGTCAAATCATATCTTTCCTGAAGCATGAAAAAAAAACTATCATCATCCCCATCCCACAACCCAGCAAAGACCATAGTAACCCAAGTAATTTTCGACCCAATGCACTCACCAGTTGTTTAGGAAAACTTTTTGAACGAATAGTTATTAAAAGACTGACCTGGCACCTGGAAACAAATTCACTTCTATCTCCATTTCAATGTGGTTTTCGGCAAGGACGCAGCACAATAGATCACCTTATTCGGTTAGAAACAGACATCCGTCTAGGCTATAAAAAACATAAACACACAGTCGCAGTATTTTTAGACAGAAGCAAAGCTTACCATATGGTTTTCAAACCCGTATTACTTTTCAAAATTCAGCAACTCGGTATAAAAGGACACTTAGCTCATTATTTAGTAGGTTTTTTTATCCGGTACTCGTCCATTCCACATCAGGTGCCGGTCAGCCATCTCCGATCACCATGTTCTTCAAAATGGACTACCACAGGGAAGCTGCATTTCACAAGTTTTATTCAACCTCATCAACAACGATCTTTTCACCGACATGCCTATTAAAGTATCATATTCTTTGTTTGCTGATGACAGAGCAATTTGGTGTTCCGGAAAAAATTGCGAGCATTGTTTATTTCTCCTATAAAACGCACTAGACAAAATATATCAATGGTCCCTGAAGAATGGTTTAATTTTTTCCGCTACAAAATCTGCAACCATGATATTTAGCAAATGCACTCCCTGCCCAATTCCAGAAACACCGCTTCACCTCGGAAACAATGATATAACTTTTGTAAATTCGTTTAAATTTATTGGTATTATTTTTGACCGTAGGCTTTCAATGCATAAACGCATCAAACACATCCAGAACAAATGTTTTCACCGACTGAATTTATTTCGATGCATCACTTCTTCATCACTTGGAGCCGACCGTCATACACTTCTATTACTTTACAAATATTTAGTTCTACCCATAATTGAATATGGATCCGTAGTATATACCGGTGCTAGTACATCCTCCTTACACATTTTAGACACCATTCAAAATAAATTTATCCGTATCGCACTCGGTGCAATGACTACTTCAACCATCATTTCTTTAGAAGCCGAATCTGGAATTCCTCCACTAGCTCTCCGTAGAATGCAACAAACACTTAGGTACGCCTCCAAAATTCAATTTCACGCAAACCACCCACACACGCGTCATTGCAAATTCTCCCAAATTTACATCATCATTATTTAGGTCCAGCGGAAAAACGAACTGGTCTCACTATAGCTTCTCGGGTAAAAACATTTTCTGAACAACTTCATTTCACTATTCCACCCATTACTTCTCTTTCTCCACCAACTACACCACCGTGGCAGATAGCCGAACGACACATTTTATATCCCACCACCACTCCCAAATCACAGCTTTGTCCGGAATATACCAAACAAAAATTTCACCAAATTCGGTCTCGTTATTACCATGTTCCTTTTGTTTTTACAGACGGTTCGAAAGATGCTAACCTTACAGGAAGTGCCGTAGTTTCTGAACATACAAAAACAACATCGATTACCAGATGGAACATCAATTTTCATCGCTGAATTACATGCCATCCTCATCGCCCTCCGTTATACGCGCAACCGTTTTATCTGTCACCCCCATGCGCAGCGTCATCATTTGTTCGACTCCAAATCTGTTTTACAATCTCATTCATCACTTTTCACATCATTGCCATATTTATATTTATGAATCACTAGAAACACTTCATCTGATGGATGAAGGCAGTGTTTCCTCGTGGGTGCCCAGTCACTGCGGCATCCCAGGAAACGGAGAAGCAGATCATCCAGCAAAACAACCATTACAATTAC